>RJWT010019133.1:0-18516 GCA_004365215.1 Cuniculus paca
TTTGTTTTGTTTCTACTGTTTTAGTTTGTTGTATTTTGTTTGATTTTACTTATCCCTGATGGTGTGGGCAGGTATACTGCAGATAACAAGAGGCATTATGGTAGCCTTACCGATTGCTTTTTACCCTGTTTAAAAGTCATGTACCATGTTCATTGCCTTGTTTTGATTGACTTTACTCTGTTTTGTTTTGTTTGATTGTGTTCTTTTCAAAATAAAAAAATAAATAAAATAAAAAAGATTATGGACCATGTGAGACAACCTAGATGATGAGAGAAGTGAGGATGTGGATGGTGAGCAACAGTAGAGAATTAGGTAGCACTAGGATCAGTGGTTTTCCAGTTGGGGTCAACTTCTAAAGAGGACGAGGTGGAAAAGAATTGCTGTGTTGCTTGAATTTGAGATTTTGGAGGGTGCATGGCTGTTGGTAACAGCCATGTCTGAGAACATGACAAGGTGAGTAGGTGGCTGAAGACTCGATGAGAAGATCATTGGTAGAAGAAGCTGCATTACTGTGAGCCCAGAATATTGGAAAGATCATTTACATAGATTTTTGAGCCATCAAGAGTTGAGAGTGTGATTAACATGAGGATCTGTAGAGAGCTGAAAGGACAGAAAGTAGCTAAGTAGCAGGAGTCTTAAAGCTGAGGTGTTGTAAAATGGAAGGAGAGTGCCGTGGAGTTGATTCACCTCATCTCTTCAGACCTAACATAGATGAAGTGTGGAGAGAAAATAAGTACCACTTTAGGGAAAACAGATCTGAGGGGAAAGTCAAATTTCAGTAAGGAAGACAAATGGAACTTACAAAGAGGAGACAGTGAATATACTTTCTTACTCTATGTGTTTACTGTTCAATGCATTTTCCTTTGAGAGATCAAAATTGCCCATTCTGCATACTAACTTAAAAATATTGCTACCTATCACTGCTACATTAACTGGAGATGAAATACCTACACGGTAATCTATATTTTCCTTATGAGGCATACATTTTAGGCAACAGAAAGTTCGTAGAATGCTATAATGAAGTGTAATCTAAGACCGATGGAATGAATTAAATCTAGAAGCCTGATGTGAGATAAGATTATTTTCGTAACTAGCCAGATGTTCTGAACATAATAATCTGATTTGAGGAATGGTATTACTTAAGACAAGAGTAGTTGGGTATCCTATTAAAAGTAGTTATCTCACCTAAATAAGTTTTTCTTTCCTATCAAATTAGGATGAATGTTTAGAATTCCATAAATTGACTTTCAAGGAAGTATCTAAATAATTGTGGCTTTATTTGGATTTTGATGACATGGTTTGATATACACAACTTGGATGGACTTCAGGGAATTATTCTGAGTAAAAAAAGTCAATCCTGTATGATTCTGTTTTTATTACATTCTTCACCCCCCCCAATACTGAGGATTGAGCCCAGGGATTCCCTCATGCTATGCAAGTGCTCTACTAGTGGGCCACACCCTCAGTCATTATTTTAATTTTGAGATAGGGTCTCATTAAGATAGGCAACTTACTGAGTTACCCATGCTAGCCTTGAACACATGGTCTGCCTACCTAGCATTATAGGAATATGCTGTTGTACCTGGCCCTGTTTTTGTCACATTCTGAAATTAAAAACAAATAATAGGAAAGAAATAAAGGGGTAGGAATTTAGGGGAAAGGTGGGTATAGCTATAAAGGGGTGGCGAGGAGTTTTTAGAGTATGAAATAGTTTCATGTTTTGATGGTGGTGGCAGTTACGCGAAGCTACATGTGATGAAATCGGTGCCATCTGAGTAAACATTTTGGGTTGTACTAACGTCACTTTCCTTGTTCTGTTATGGCACAGTAACTGTGTAGGATGTCAGCACCGGGGAAGACAGATGGGAGATTCATGGGACTTCCCTGCACATGTATTTGTGACTTCTTATGAATCTACAATATAATGAGCTTCAAAAAGTCCCGTTTGCTATCCTAAGAAATATATGCAAAAATCACAGGACTCATCATATATGATTTTAAATTGCAATGGATAATTGTGGAGGAAGAATGGAAGAGAATTTTAAAGGAACTCTTAAAGAATCTGTTCTATTTGTATGCTGTGTTTAACACACACACACACACACACACACACACACACACACACACAATTGAGGCAGTTGACTTGACCACCATTAGCAGAGTAGAAAATTACTTTTAATATTTTCCACATGTGTGCCTTATCAGTCCACCATTACATAACTGCTTTATTGTTACATTCTTGACATAGTTTCCTTTAGAAATGGATTTTATATACTATCCATGCATATACTGAAAAATTGTTAATACTTTTTAGGAGACAGTGAAGGCAGTGTAACCCACTGTTTCCAGTTTTGCCTCAACTCTGCAAGTTCAGAGCTAACATAGAGAAAATACAAAAAGATCTATAAGAGCAGGACAAGCATTTCATACAGCAATAGATAAGACAGAGGCCATTGAAATGTGGAAGTGAAGAGGAGCGTTCTACCACCGAGGCTGGCTGTGGTTCATCTGGGCCCTCTCTGTTTCAGTTTGTCAGTAACAAACCTACCTTCTTAGCACGTTTGAAGCCTGCTCATGTGGTTCTCAGAACAGCCGTCCCATGCCGAGTCTTCTTCTACCTACAAAACATCTCTCTTCTGGAATACCGCTGCCTCTTTCATTCCCTAGGCACCTACGGAAGACGCTGGAAAGATAGCTACTGTGGGTCCTAAGAACTCAGACTGTACTCCAGTGTTTATTTAGCTCCTCACAATTGTAGGACCCAGGAGGGAGACTTAAATATTCATTAGTCCCTGCTCAATTCATATTGTTGGTTAGAAATTGACCTGAGGCCCCATATTCAACTTTCATTGTTCTTCCCATATATATCATGAGGTTGAGAGATAAATTGTGCATATAAATTGTTGATATTAGCAAGCTGTATAACAATTTTTAATGAAAGGACTAATTATACTTTCACATTTGACTGACAATAAAAGTAGTACTTGAAAGCTTGCCAAAATGAAAGGAATATCTGTATCTATGTCTACTTACCTATTTGTATATTTTCAAAAATTCCATTTCAATCGGCATCATTATAGTTTTTTATTATAAAATGTTTTCAAGGTTCTTGTGGACAGCAGATGATAATGATGACTCATGTTGGCCCAGTGCTTTTGCAGTTTTTCAAATATTTTCATTTCATATTCATAATAATCATGTAAAATAAACAGAATTGCTTTTGCCATTAGTTTTAAGCCTTAGAAAATTGGACATGACCAGAACCAGTGGTTACACAATTAGAGCACAAATTTTCCAATGTTGAATTTAGTGCTTGTTTGACTAAATCAAAATGTGTCTCAAGTCAGTCAAATTTGCTTAAAGACCTGTGTAAGAACATGCTACACCCCTTTGCTTACTTCCATCCCTCCACTGATACTGGCAGGCCCTTAGGGAAAGACAGTGCAACTTACAGTTAATGTGGACCCTGGGAGTATAGTTGATGTCTGGCAATATTCATAACTTACTTCAATTTATGCAAAAAAGGACAATTCTAATCAGATATTCTTACAGAAAAGGCTTCATAAAAATTATATCAAACCTTCAGATAAGGGATACTTAATGATGGTAGGATTCCAGCCTAGTTTAAGTGATACTAACTTGCATCTGGTCATTCCTGGTAAATAAGTGAGAGCTTCCAGAAGTTTCTTTGCATGAGGACCCCATAAGTTTTCTGGGAGAATTCATTAGTGGAAAGACAGTTGTACATTTGATGAAATAAGAAATCTTTGGTTCTTAGCTCTTGGAGGGATGGAGGGAAGTGTGGTACTCGTTACTTGGTTTGGTTCACTGTTCCAGTTTCCCTAAGTGAATTTGTGTACCTTAGTTTATTGTCAGTCCTGTAACATTTTTGTCCAAACCATAAAGCGGTACCTTCTTTGAGCAGATCCAGCTCCAGAAGCACAAAGCTCAGTGGTTCAAACAAAGTAGACTACGAGGAGAAAAAGGATTCCTATTTTCCAGGGCATGGATCCTCTCAACAGTGGCTTGGCCAGGACTGTCAGCTAACAGCCTCTACTCCACTTGATCTTACCAAGAAGCCAAGAAGTGATCACAGTCGCTACTTTTCATCTGGGCTCGTGTATCCGTATGCAGCATCCTGTTGGGGCAGTGTCGTAGTCAGGGTTTTCAAGGGAATAGATTTGAGGACACATTCCTTGAGGACACATAATTTATGGGATTATTTTATTATATTCACCCAAAGAGTCAAATGCAAAAGAGTGTAGATTTGTCCATATGCTAGAAATCCAGAGAATCTAGCTGAGGGCCTGGATCCCACAGCAGTGTCCTGTCCTGCATGAGTCCAGCTGAAGTCCGAGGGCCCATAGCACTGTGTCATGCAAGTCTGTATCAAGGATCTGCCCTGAGAAGGCCAATGGCCTGTGATGAAGGTAAGAAAGTCTTTGCCAGCAGGATGAAGGATCTGTGCCAGCAGGCTGAGGGATCTGCACTGGAGCCAGTAAGTGATGCTCAAGGTGAGGACCAGAGCTCTCCTGAAGAGAAGAACCACAGCCATCCTTAGCTACAGCGAGGACCAGAGCTCCTCTGGTGATGAGAGCAGCTGAGCTCATATCAGGAAAACCAGCATGACAAGTTTCTCCCGGAGAACGAACTTCCTCTTTCCCTCTGGTTCTCCTTTTATGCTGTTGGTAACAATCCTCAGGTGGGCCTTCCACACCCAGCACCACACTGATTCGGTTCAGCTGGGTGGTACAAGTTAACCGTTAGTTAATCCACCACATGCTGAATAAATAATCGTTCTTCCACTAAAACAGATTTCATCTAAACTGTAAAATATCAACCACATCTCCTGCACAGAGTGGGGTTATTTTAATGCAGTTTAACCTAAAGGGACAGTGTCAAATGTGCGCATATGCAGCAATTTTACATTGAGAATAGTGGGTGCTCAGTAGCACGCTGGTGCCTGTGGATGCCTGTGGAAGATAGCAAGTATTCAGCAGAAGTGTCAGCAGCTGGTAGATGACACTAAGCTAATGCAGCTGTGATGTTCACTGATAAGAATATGTATGAGCATCTGTGAAACACCCCTGGCAACCCCTAGAAACACTTGCTGGTGGCAGAGTGAGGGGAAATCCTACTTAGGAGGTGGGAATTCTTGTGTCTTAGTTACTTTCTCATTGCTGGGACAAAATACCTGACACCCATAAGTTAAAGGAGGAAAGTTTTATTTAGCTCACGGTTTGTAGAGGTTTCAGTTCACAGTCAGCTTGCTCCGAGGCAGGGTGGCGCAGCAGAGGGGCATCACAGAGGAGAAACAGTCCATGGCAGGCCTGGCAGAGAAAAAGCAGCAACAGCAGCAATCCTGCCTTCTTTCTGTCCCTTTGTATTCCATCCAGGATACAAGCCTATCAGATGGTGCTACCCACACTTAGGGTGGGACTTCCCGTTGTCCGTACCCAGAACTATGAAAAACCAATTAATGGATTAATTCAGTTATATACCTTTGGCTCAGTATCACACACCGTAGATCCTGTTAACTCAAAAAGCCCCACATATGAGTGCATGAGGCCTTGGGGTGATACCTAGATACAAACCACAACACTTGTCTCAACAACATGAGCAGTAGAGGAGAAAACATTAGGGAATTTGGTCTTTTGCTGCTATCAGTGCATCTGTTCCTACCACTGGGAGAAGGTCTGGGGCAATTCAAATGCACAAATAAAATATTAGATATACGCTACTTAGTGCAACCTATTCTTAGTATTTTGTTTGATGTCAAACTTTAAAAGGATTTTAGAAGAAAAATGTGGTCTGATGTCATTCCTTGAGGAGTGTTATAATTTGTGGGAAAGATAATTTAATAGGCCTTTCCTACTTTTGTACGAGCTGCATTCAGATCACTCTACAATAAATTCTTAATATGGCAAGGAAGAGTCTCTTGCACCTCATAAATAACATTAATAAGAGCAGACGGGCCGAACAGGTGCAAATTGAAAGGAAAGCTATGGGGTGGGGGGCATCACATCAGTGATATACAGATAATAGACTTTGGAATTTGACTGGTCAAATGCAATGAATAAGAAAATGACTTCTGAGGAGGTGAGAAATTCACTTGGAAAGTTCTTGGGATATTTGATCTCGTAATTAATTTTACAGTGAGACACAGGCAGTGAGGTAGCTGCCCAACCACCATTACCTTTCATAAAAAAGTGAAAGGGGTGAGATGACAAGAACTTGTCTTTCAAAAATAACTGTGTTTTTGAACAGCTTAGACTCAGTGGGTAGAAGAGGAATAGCTTTACTTAGTCTCCCCACTTTCCTATAGTGCTTTGTTTTGTTGTACATCTTCCATCTTAGATAAAAGTCCCTATCATGCACAGTGAATTTTTTAGTTATTCTTATGCAAAGCAAACAAACAACAAAACAGTCTCCTATGTTAATTTCAGCCAAAAGAAAAATTTTAGTAATGGAAATGTCTCATTCACTGTAAGAGCCCAGACACAGGATGGATGCTTTCCTCTGCCCCTAACACCTGGACACATACCTTAAAAATGACCTCAGCATTTTTTGTGTTCCTCATTTCCCTGTGGTCTCCCTTCTCACCCTTGATGGTCAGGCCTTGAAAGCAGGGTTGAGAGAGGATAGGTACGCAAGGAACCCGATCTTCAGTGGCGTGGGTATGGTGCTACCTTGATTCCCTCTGACTGCTGGGAGTGCGCATTTGATGTATACGGACTGACCTGTCTGGCTCATCTTCCTGAGCTCTCGGCCCTGAACTTCCAAGTCCACCTTACACAGCTGTTCTTTGCAGGGGCCTCAGAGCTCCTCCAGGCATCATTTGGGGTGAGATTCAAAGTGACCCCAAATGTCTTCTGTGGGCCACCTGGCCCATGGGGAAGCTCTGTCCACTTGCTGTGTCAAGGAGACAGCGCAGTTTCCTCCCCTCTTCCACTTCCTTTGCTGCCTCAGGGGCAGCTCCAGGCAGAGCCTTTTAAGCCTTGGACTTTTTCAGGAGGAACCAGAAGCCCTTTGGAGTCCTTCATCTCCCAGGCCTGCTTGTGCCAAGTTCTTTCAGTGCCTCTCTTTTGGCTTGATGTAAGAGGTTGAGGAAGAACAGCCCTGGTGACTCCTACGTTCTCCAACACACCATTTATTTGGAAGGCAGGGAACTGAAACTGCCCGTTGAATTTTTTTACAGTCCTGGAGGAAGTCCTGCAGAAGGATCCTGATGCTGTGCCCTGGGGTGTGGGATACTCATTCCGCTGCCTGTGACAAGCTAAGTTTCATGGACACTTCTGCAATCTGCATTTGTTTTATTTTACTTTATTATTTTATTATATGCTAATCAAAGTTAAAGGAGGTAAGGTTTATTTCAGTTCTTAGTTTGTAGAAATTTTGGTCCAGTCAGCTGGCTCCAAGGCAGGTGACATGGCAGAGGGGCATCTCAGAGGAGAAACAGTCCAGGGCAAGGCAGGCAAGAGGTGGCAGCAGGAACAGCCACCTGCCTTTCCTTTAATCGCATCCATGCTACAAGCCTTTTGGGTGTGCCACCAACAACCAGGGTGAGCTTTCACATTATCCACACCCAGAACTTTGCTAGACCATCAACGGACTAATTTACTTATCATGTACCCTTAATTCCAATATCACACACCCTAGTACAGCATCACACATTTACGACCCAGCCACTTTTAAAAAGCCCCATGTATGAGTGCGTGAGACTTTGGGGGGCCTCTAGACTCAAGCTGTAGCAATCATAATAACAGTCTCACATAGACCATCTTTAATAGAAATGATTGTCATCATTATCATGATTGTATTCCCTGTTTTAAGCTCAGGAATCTGGAGCAGCATTGTAATTAAGTAACTTGCCCAAGTGTGCCGAACTAGTAACGGGCAGAGTTTGGATTTGAATCGAAGCAGACAGAGAATTCATTTTAACCACAGTACTAATGTGGATGTGTTGATGTAGTTTAAAACTTGTGTGTGATACTGTTAGGAATAGGGGAAGTCGGTTGCCAGCTTCACCGACTCTTTCTTGCTAAGCCTGAAGGATCTACTTGCATTAAACATGGAAAAGTCACTAAGCAACTTCTGGAGACTTCAGACAGAAAGTGAGAAAAAGACTGTACATTATACTGCTATAGAAAATCACTTTAAAGTCACCTTGAGATTGAGAATCCTTGAAAACCCCCTTTACCCTTTCTCTCTCCCTCTCTCTCTCTCTCTTTCATATTATCTGATGCATTTCCAGGATGTGAACAAAAATTTCTTGCTTCACTCATCTTTGTGTTTTATAATAAAATACACAGGTAAGCAAGCAAATAAGCAAAACACCAAAAATAGAACCCTGAAATTAACTGAAACTGCCTTCTTTAGAAGGCAGTTCTGTAACTTTGAGGTTGAATTCTTGTAGTACATGTGGTGCATTCAATCTTTCCTTAAAAGCATATGCTATACTCTTCACAAGAAAAGTTCTATTAAATACAAGTTTCTTTGTCTCATGTCATAAAACATGTCTGGTATATTTAAGTGGATAAGGAGATTAAAATTAGTGAAAAATTATCCTTTCACATACTGGCTTTTCTCCTATCTGATGGAATATGCATTGGATTAGAGGAACCTTCCTGTCACAGACCATCTCCACTTATAAATTATTTAATGGCCATCCTATTCCAAAATAGCACTATTAAAATAGAATTACCAATGCACTTTCTTTATGCATTTAGAACTCACAAGGTGAGATAAGTGTCAGTAATTAAAGTAAATTGGGATATTTTTCCCTTGGAGAAGGAAAGCTTTTATTGTACTTTTTGAAACATGTTAATTCTACTTCCGCTTTCCCCCGCTTCAAAAGGCTGAGTTCCTACAATGACGTTTAAAGGGAGAGAGGGAGAACCCGTTTTCAGCAAGTCCTGCAAACTCAGTCTTCTACCGAGCTACCGCAAGGAGTCGCTAGAGACCACATTATATTCTTCCTGTCCTTAGGCTATGTTCTTTAAGACACACACACACACAAAAGTTTCCTTGCCAAAATTATTTTATCCTTGTCAATATAGTGTTGTGAGTTTTTAGGATGTCAGACAACCAGGTGACAACCCAAAGTGGGTGAATAATTTACAGGAATGAGTTGCAATAGTTCACTCCCTAATTTTATTTCTGCTAAATTCTAAAAGGATCTTTTAAAAAGAATTGAACACAAATATCTAAGTTACTTTATTTAAAAAGAAAATTAAACAGGAAAATCAGTGATTTATTATATATATAATAATTATGTATATTAGTCACAGACTATCTTTGGACTATACATAAGTGTTTCCCTACTTAGGACGGCGTGAAAGTAACATATATTCAATGTACATCATATTTGAGTATTTAAATTTTGATCTTCTGGGCTAGTAATATGCTTTATGGTCCTTTCTCACAATCTTTGGTTGAGCTACACCTCTTGGTCAGCCATATAATAATGAGGGAAATCAACACTCTACGTTGTACTGTGTAGTTATGATACGGTGTTTGGTAGATTACAAGTATTAAATGCATGTTTGACTTAGTTTTTCAGCTTATGATGAGTTGATCAGTATGTAACCTCACTGGAAGTCGAGGACCAGCTGTATATACATATACACACACAAAGCAGCTGCAGCAGAACTAAAAATACAGAGCATTCAGTTACACATGATCATCAGAACAATAGCTCACACAGATCTACTTCTGTATACACATGCAGGCTGGCTGCACAAGGCCATCTAATCCCACCGTTGTCGGAAAGGTGTATTATCCCTGTCTCTGCAGCAAAGGAAACAGAATTTAGTAAGATTAGATGGCTTCCTTACAATCTCTTATCTAAATATTTCTTGCTTGTCAGTCCATAATCTTCTATCACAACAATCAAAGAGCAAACAAATGCAAATAATTTTCTGCAGTGCTTTATAAAACAAATGAACAATCATTTGTTTAATATATAATTTATAATTACATATTTCACCTCATTCCAAAAGGGTAAGGATATTTATCAAAGCAAATAGGGTAAACTCAATAAGCTGTTCAAAGGAAAAGAAAACAGAGAAAATAAAAGCAAGGTAGAATAATAAATCAAGAGAGGTAAATTTATTATAAAATGAGTACAGGAACTGTGTTGCAAGTATTGAATCAAAGATTTACATGATATAGAGAATTTTCCTTGCCTTTTAGTTACAGTTGTAGATTCTGTATTTCCAGTATCTCCCACGTTTTTCAATTTTGTTCCTTTATTCATAACTGGACATACATTTTTGCATTTTGTTCTTTATCTCATAATTGAACATCTAGTCAACCAATACATTGATAAGATATAGGGATGATTTGCTGCTTTGATGCACTTAATAATTTTCATCTTGATTGATTTGCCTTATATTTACCATAAGAACTTCCAGTTTTAAACTGGCTTTTATAGAATAGATAAAAGTGTAATGAAAATACTCAATAATTCCCAGAAAGAAACTAGTATAAATGATTGACTTCACAAATTCAGATTGTTTTGCTGGTCAAAGATGAGCTGTTGGCAATAAACAACACTAACTAATAGGTAGAAAGAATCATTTGTGGGGGCTTGGGATTTAGCTCAGTGGCATAAGTACCTGCTTGGCAAGTGCAAGGTCGGGAGTTCAATTCCCAGGCACCAAAAACAAAACAAAACAAACAACAACAACAACAAAAAGAAATAAAGAAATGGTCATTTGACTGGAGGTTAACAAGGAAGTAAAGCTAAAGTAACATTTGATAACTGGCTAGAGAATTTTGCTGAATAGTGTTTAAAAGAACAAACTGTACATACGTTGAGCCTCAAAGACTCATATACAGTAATTCATGTTACAAAACATTACAAGGATTCTAGAGACACACAAACAAATCATGGCAAAGAGACAAAAGTATTTGTCAAATTACAGGATTATGAAACTAGAAGAGAAACTATTGTTCAGTATGATCTTTCTGGTTGCGAGAGAGATTTTCTTCGAAGGCAAATATACGTGATATGAATACTTAATTTCCTCCCCTTTAAAAATTAAGAGGGTGCTATTAGGGAAGAATGTCTTTAATGTGATTATTTCCTGTTTTATGAACTTGCCTAGTAAAAGTGGTACAGAAATTTATCAAATGACAAGATTGAATTCTAAGCATGTTGAAGATTCTGGGAAAGAAGTTCGTATTAAGTACATTTTTCTTTTTTGCTTAGCATAGTTTAAGGGAAAAATATGAGAATGTGATGGTGACATATGAAAGAAAACATGGAGTGGGATTTCGATTTTAACTCTGGTTCCATCTAGGGTAATAAGAAGGAGCACTGAAAGTCGGTTTGGTCTTGAAGTAAGGAAATTCTTGATAAAAGAGTCCAACTTGTTCCACCTGCGCATTTTCCCTTATATTATGTTGTCATATTTTATATTTTACTATATTTACATTTTCTATACTGTTATGCCATTTTTCAGTTTTGATTTTTTTCTTTTTTGAATTAACCTTTTAATATCATTGTAGATTGACATAGTTGAGATAACAGCACCCCTTCCATTTTGCCTTTTTCCTGGGTTCCTCAATTTGCAAATCTTGCAAAACTACAGTACAACATTATAACCAGGATATTGATTTTGACACAGCCCACATAGACAAAAGTTTGCAAGCACGTTGGTCCTTTCTGTTCTTTCTGCCCGACCCTTTCCTGTGTCCTCCTGCATGCTGCACTAGTAAACCACCAATCTGGTCTCCCTTTCTAAAATTTTGTCGTTTGAAGAAATAGAATTGTGTAGCACATAGCCTTTACAATTGGAACTTTCTAATATATTTTCATTGGTATGTGCTTGTGGTTCAATCGCATTCATCTTGAGGACCTGGTATGTATGCATAGCACATCACAATCATTTTTATTTCCCTTTCATCCCATTTTCCCTCTAACCCCCTCCTCAGACCTCTTCCCATCTCCACAGAGTCCTCCTCCATGTTCTGCATCTTCTTTTAGTTTGCTCTTTACAGTACCTATATTTTGGGTTTCATATGTTAGAAAAACCACACAATATTTAACCTTCTGTGTCTGATTTATTTATTATGATCTCCAGATCCATCCCTTTTCCTACAAATAACTCGAATTATTCTTCTTTATGACTGATTTATACATATGGGATATATGCCACTTTCATAATTTAGCTATTATAAGTTGTTTTGCTCTAAAGATGGGAATGCGAATATCTCTGTAATACAGTGTCTTTAACCTTAAGAAAGATACTCAGAAGAAGTACACCTGGGTCAAATGAAATTTCTATTCTTAGTGTTTTGAGAAATCACTACACCGATTTCTGTAGGTGTTGTACTGGTCTACTTTTCCATCAACAATAGGGCTCCATTTTCCCCACCATCTTGCCAGCATTCGTTGTGTTTTGGATTTTTGATGATAGCCATTCTCACTGAATAATACAGAATCTCGGTGTTTTGATACGCGTTTTTCTAATGATCAATGACGCTGAACATTTTTTCATGTGCTTAGTGGCCATTGGTACTTCTCCTCTTGGAAATGTCTATTAATTTCAATTGCCTGTTTTGGGAGGGGTCTGTTTTTTGAATGCTTTGTGTATTCTAGTTAGTAGTCTTCTAGAAGTCTGAGGAATAACTGATAATTTTTTCCCCATTTTGTAGTTGTCTCTTCACCCTGTTGGTTATTTATTTAATTGTGCAGAGCTTTTTAATTTGATATAAAACCATTTGTTGATTCTTGATATTATTTGTTGTGCGACTGGGGTTCGGTTCTAAAGCACTTGCTGATGCCTACGTCTTCCAGCATTTTACCTATTTTATCTTCCAGTAGATTGAATGTTTCTGTTTTTTTTTTTTTTTTTTTCCGCACCAGGGATTGAACTCATGACCTCACGCTTGCCAGGCAGGTGCTTAGGCCGCTGAACTAGATCCCCAGCCCTTGTCTTTTTGAGACAGGGTCTCACTATGCCATACAGGCTGGCCTTGAGCTCACTTTGTAGCCCAGGCTGGTCTCGAACACACAACGATCCTCCAGTGTCAGCCTCCTGAGTGCTGGGATTACAGGTGTGAGCCACCATGCCCAGCTCAGTTTTTGTATTGGTCTTTGATTCGTTTGGATTTGATTTTAGTACCGGGTGAGAGAAATGGGTCTAAGTTCAATCTTCTTCTTGTGGATAATCAATCAGTTTTCCCAGCACCATTTGTTAAAGAAGCTTGCTTGCTTGCTTGCTTTCTCTCTCTCTCTTTTTTCTTTTCTTTTCTTCTCTTTTGTCTTTTTGAGACAGGGTCTCACTATGCCGTTCAGGCTGGCCTTGAACTCGCTTTGTAGTCCAGATTGGTCTCAAACTCACAACGATCTTCCTGCCTCAGCCTCCTGACAGCTGGACTTACAGGTGTGAGCCACCATGCCCAGCAGAAGTTATCTTTTTTCAAACATGTTCTTGGCTCCTTTGTCAAAAATCAGGTGGTTGAAGGTGCAGGGGTTGTTTCTGTGTCCTCAGTTCAGTCCCATTGGTGAACAGTGCTGGTTTCGTGCTAATGCCATGCTGTTTTTCCTATTGTACCTTGGCAGTATTGCTTGAAATCTGGGAATGCGATGCCTCCTGCCTTGCTATTTTTTGCTCAGGGTTGCTTTGGCATATTCTGGGTCTCTTTCAGTTCTATGCAGTTATGCTATTGGTGTTTTGATGGAAATTACATGTATGTATCATTCTCTGTAATACAACCCTTTGACAATGATGGTTCTACCTATCCAGAAATGGGAGGTGTCTTTCCATTTTCTAATGTGCTTTTTGATCTTTTTTTCAGAATACTATAGTTTTTATTATGGAGGTTGTTTGCTTTGTTGGTTAGGTTAGTTCATGTGCATTTAATTTTTTTGAAGCTGGTGTGAAGGGTATTGTTTTTTAGTATCTATCTCGATGAGTTCATTGTTGGTGTACAGTGTAAGAGCGCTGTTGATTTTTGTGTGTTAACTTTGTATGTTCCTTTTTGTTGGGTTGTTTATGACTTCTAAGGGTCTTCTGAGGAGTTATTTTTGGTCTTCTATGTAAAAAATTATGTCATACGTAAGTAAGGAAAATTTGACTTCCTTCTTTCCTATTCATATCCCTTTTATTCCTTTCCTTGTGATTGCTCTGGTTAGTTTCAAGTACTATATTGAACAGAAGTGAGAATGTGAACACCTTTGTCTTTTTCCTGATTTTAGAGGGAATGCTTTCAAATTTTTTTCTATTTAGTGTGATGTTGGCAGTGAGTTTGTCAAAAATGGCTTTTATCAGTTTAAGTGAAGGTCCTACTCTACCTATTTTCTCAACTTAAAAAAAAACATGAATAGATATCAGATTTTATCAAAGGCCTTGTCTGTATCTATTGAGATAGTCATGTGATTGGTATCCTTACTTCTGTTTCTGTGATTTATTAAATTAATTGGCTTACATGTGACAAACTATCCTTGCATCTTGGGATGAAGCTGACTTGGTCACAATGTATGATCTTTTTAATGTTTTAATGTCTGCAGATGCGTGCTCTTGCAGTGTCTTTTCTCCACGGCTGGATCACGGCTGCTCTCAGTGTCTCACAGTCCCTTGGGCTGCTTACTGCCCAGCTCTGGGCTCTTGTCCAACATCGTGTCCTTGTTTCTTTCTCTCCTTAGGGACAACTGGTCCTAGCTCAGAGCAGCTCCCTGAGTAGTTCTCTGGCCTGTGCACTCCTAGTGCTGTAATTTCTTGGTTACTGTGCTCCATCTCTCAGTGAGAAGAGAGCTAGGACGGGTGGACTCTGGGCCGTGCGTGCTAGGCTGGGCGCCCGCTGCACAGAGCGGCCCAGTGCTGTTGCTGTACTGGTCGCTTCCCTCAGGCGTTAGATCCTTTTCCGAGATAGCGCATTCACCAAACCTGGGCTGTGAGCAGTTCCAGGATTCAAAGGCAACCCTGCATCTTTCTTTAAACACTCCTGGTAATCATTTTGTGGGCTTCTCCTTCAAGTTTCCTTCCTGCGCGTGGATTTTTTTGGTTGCCTGCAACCCAGCTCTGTTTCCAGTTACCTGCAGATTCTGTTGAACTTCTGAGTATCATCTGAGAGTTGCTGCCTGTAGCTCCCTGATATTTTTTTTTTTCAGTTGGTGCAGAAAAACATTTAGAGTTTTGTTGGTTAGTAAAACTTCTGCTCATTTACTTTTTATTTGGGTTTAGGAAATGTGCTAAACTCTCAATGTAAATCCATGTGAATTTCAAGGGAAATTAAATCTGTTTCTGATTTTGTTATATATTACTCATTGAAATACAATGTGGTAGAAAATACTTGATGTCCAGAAATCTTATGATCCATTTTATCACTTTTTATTTGATCCAGGAAGTTGATTTTCATGGACTGTAAATAAAGTTTATGTCTATGAAGATAATGCCATGAAGTCTACCAGTATGCTTGTAATTGATACCGTCAATATTTCCAATCTTTTTTTTTTTTTGCGACACCAGGGATAATATTTCCAAACACGTTTGATATGGCTCAGAATACTTTCAATAGGGCAGTTAAAAAATAAAAGTAAAAACAAAGATAAAAAAGATGTAGAAGAAATTTTAAAGATGATGTAGGGGATATTGTAAAATACATTAAATTTGTTCTGAGCTTTGTGAATGCAAAAGACAAAGCAAATCTTTTGCTTGGAAACCAAGTCTGACTCTTTGCTTTACTTCCTTCATTGGTAGTGCATGCAACATGTTATGAAAACCAGAGCTAAGCGAAGAAGCCAAGAACCTGGAAACCCCCTGGGCAGCAGGAGTTTTCTAAAGAAGTAGAAGCTCATGTTTTCTTGCAAAGTCCTTCCTGACAAGAATAACTTCATTCCTGCATTTTGAAATCACGAGATAAAACTGCTAATTTTCCCCATTTGCAATGAAAAGCTAATTATGTGTAATTTCAGTAATTATGTAAAATTTCTTATTAAATACCTGTTTAATTTTTATTTGGGTCGACATTTATAAAAAACCTACTCCCAACTCCCTTTTAACAAGTAAAGTTCTCCTCTTTTAAAACCGCCGTTGTCACTGAATCTCTCTTTGGCCCTAGTTCTACTGTCATGATGTTTTAAAAATTAAAATCAACTTGTAGTTTTCATTGCTAGTTATGAAAGCAAGAAGCCTCCTTTGCAGACATCAAGAAGTCTATAAAATAAAAAAAATGTAAACAAACATACAGAAATTTCATAATTTTGCTTGCTTAGAGAAAGCCGTTAATAATATTGGTATTTTTTTCTTGAGCTTTGTGAGTTGTACTTTGTGGAATAAGGTAGTATTGCATTTTATTTGCCAATACAAATGCAACCAGAATTCGGATTATTGAAACAAAAATCAACTGCAGAACTATGTTCACTATCTTTAATGTCTTAAATAATGATAGATTTTATTTCCTTTGTGATGTTCTTGAGCTACAACCTAAGATATTTGACAGATAAACTTTGAACTTATGTGTTGGTAAGGGGAAATTAATCAAGGATTAACAGTATTTAACCGTAGAGAAGAAACAGTTTTTGCAGTGAAAATGCATTAAATAATTAGATTAACCCATTTTAATTTTTTAAAACTCTCTGATCATTACTGGTAATTCTTTGCCTAGCCATCCCCTTCCATTGCATTTCTCCTTCTCTCTCCCTATTTTAGATTTGCCATTATGGTTTGTGTCTGGATGTCCCCCCGAAGCCTCAAGCAGTGATAGGTGGGGCTTTTTCTTAAGTAGTTGAATCTAGAGTGTATGACTGATTCATGGTGCTGTGCTAGGATTAAGGGTGCTAGGATGAAGGGTAGGTGATTACTAAATCAGTCCACTGATTGGTTTGGCACTGCCCTAATTCCTATAGCCTTGATACAATATAAGGGACTGAAAGAAGCTGGTCTTGTCTCTTGCTTGCTTTGCTATCTTCTGCCTGCCATGAACTGTTTCTCCTCTGCAGTGCTTTTCTTCCATGCCACCCTGTCTTGGAGCCAGCTGATTATGGCTTGACTCTTCCACGAACTGTGCTAAACAAGGTTTCCCCTTTTAAGTTTGGGTGTTGGGTGTTTTGTCTCAGCAATGAGAGAGCAGTCACTAATCCACCATCTTCTAACTTCCCATATCATTTACTTATTTATTTATTCAATTACCTTTTTTTCCATCAACAGGATACAAATCCACAAGGGCTGCCATGTTTCAATGCCTTACTCAGTGATGCACTTAGATCGAGCAGGGCCCAACGGAATAATTTCACATGGTGTGTTAATTCAATACATCCTCAAAAATATATGACGTTGTTGGCAGAGAGTGATTGATAAAGAAAACTGCTTAAGTTCTCAGAAGGAGCAGCTTCATGGCAAGCATTCTATTAGTCCCCCTCACATCTTGGGTTAGGTATCACATTAAAAACAATTGTTTCAATTATAATCATTCATGACAATTCTTTCCTATTCATTTTGATCACAGCCGCATAATCCTGGTTAAAATAGTGTTCCAAATATACACTTTGAGTTGACAAGAATTTGTCCCCATTTACATCTGGTTTTAGAAAGTGAATTCATACTGCAGGGTTATCTTATTGCTAACTGTAAGAATTTCTATCTATCAATACATTTGTATGTTCAATAATTCATTAAACATTTGTTCCACAGCTACTAGGTTTTATTGTACTGCCAAACATTCAGGATATGAAGCCACTGTAGTATGTCTTACCTTTAAGATTAAAAGAAACGGTGGAAGTTAGGAATAGTTTCATTCATCAATATATTCATGCTTTAAAACATATCTAGCTGAGCATGGTGATGCCTGCCTGTAGTTTCAGTTACTCAAAAGGATCTCTTTGGTCCGAAAGTATGAAATCAGCCCGAGCAAGACAGTGAGATCCCATTGTTAAAAATTTATTTTAGTGCCAACCCCTGTGTCAGGTACTGTTTGAGGTTCTGGGGATATAGACATGCGATGATACAAACAAATAATTATGTTATTTTATACATATAATAACAGGCACAAGATGCTATAGGCACACATTTGTGTGTGGTTTAAGTGAGGAAATTTCAATAGACAAGGTGATTCCTACAAGATGAAAAATCATTTACCAAATAGCAACTTTCATAACATTTGCAAAGAATTATGATTATAATAATTGCCATTTTTTTATTCAGTCTTTACAACATTTTAGGCATTTTAGTTATATTATCTCATGGACTTTGAAAATCTTCTGTGGTATAATCAAAGTTGCTGTCTAGAATGTGATAGTCTCTGCTCTTATCTACTACACTACTTAGTATGGTTGGGAAAAAGAGTAATTAAGAGGAAAAAAATGAGATAAAACTGAAAAAGTCCCTAAAGTGTCTTGTGTACCTGGACCTTTGAACATTACCCTCATGGCTCTGTAGAAATATTAAAGACTTAAACCTTGAGAATAACACGAACAGTTTTGATACTTAGCGAGTTAAGATTGCAGAGATCAGATGCAAAGGTGGAAACTGGGAGATAAAGTAATACACCATTTCCATAGTCTGATGG
>RJWT010019134.1:0-18549 GCA_004365215.1 Cuniculus paca
GCAAACTTATTAAGCAGAATCAAAGAATTACAGGCTCGGAAGGGAGTGTGGGCTTTTGAGAGGTGAAGCTTATTGTGGTGTGGGTTTGGGGTTGTTCATGTGATCTTAAAGGTGTCCTCAAAATGAGTAGTCTTAGACTCTGTCAGGTTTACCTTCAGTGGTCTAGATCAAAATACAAACCATTAGCCTGTTGAAATTTAGAGATATGGTCCCCAATTAATAATACTGTTTCCTTGAAATTTGTAGTCTGTGAAAGTTGTGAATCCATAGTACCAGGAGAAAAGCACAGGCCCAATGTAGAGGTGAAAGGCAACAACTGGTTTTATAGGCTTATTTTATATTTTTAAGGCGCTTAGGAAATTTTGAAGTCAGCTATATGGCAGGGAAAAAGAAGGCACTGTTACCTTGAATTACTCTGATTATGTCCTAAAGCTGCAATTTTCTTAATAGCATAAGTTTAAAATTATGATTTTCTTTGTATATATTTTTTAAAAATATATCTTCATTTCTTCTCTCTTATCTCAGTATATGGTTGTTAGGAATTCATCATCTAAGTAAAACCTATAAAGTACATGGATATTTTGTTGATTAGAAGTCATAGCTTTTTTTTCATTAAACAGTAAATATTAACCTTGTCTTATAATCTTCACAAATCATTACACTTGGGTTTACTTTATTTATGAACACTTACTTATTTCTAAGTCAATTTCATACATTATAGAATAGACAAAAACATGTATTGATATACATGTAGACATAACGTACAATGTGCATGTGTAAACATACATTAAAAAATACAAAGAGAAAGAAAGTTGCATAGCCTTTATTTTAGGTACTTCATTTGCTACCTTTGTTTATAGTATTGTCTTTTGATTAATTGTCTTGTTCCAAAAGATCTTGCTAAATCTCGGAGATCTTGACAATTTCAAATTTGTATTTATAAATCTATGACTTGGCTGAAAGAAGGTAGAACGTTTACATTTTAAATAGACATAACACCAAAGTGTAATCTAAAACAAATACAATTTGCTGAGAAAAAAGAAAGGAATAGGTAAAGGCCTAGTTAAGATAAAGTGGTAAGGGATAAGTGGTAAAGAATAGATTTCGTTTTTGTTTTAAGTTGTCCAACAGAGACACACTTAGAAATGTAAATGCCCATTATAGTATAAACTTCTTTTACAGTTTTAAAATAGCCAGCCAAAATTTCATGAAGTCATAATTCAGAGACTGATTCCATTGATAGACTTTAGTCCTTCCAGGGAAGCTTGTTTCTTAATTATATGACTAATTTTGAGGACTAAACTTTTAACAAATAGGGCACAGAGTATTTTCTATATCTGCTAGCCCTAAAGTAATATTTGAAGAAGCTTCTTTAGAACTTTCAAATGTTTTCTTCTCTTGTTTTCAAGTATGTCTACCCTGTGACCCACAAGCTGCTTGACCTCTTTTTTTTAAAAAATGTTTTAATATATTAAGTGGAACTTATTACTTACATTAAACATATTATATATTTTGTATGTGGTTCATTAACTTAATATCAGGCAATTAAGACACTGGATTGACACCCATGTGCTGTGATTTGGATCTTAAATATTCCCCAAAAGTCTCACGTGTCTAGAGGTGGAACTTTTGGAAAGTGATTGGGTCATAAGGTGCTTTACTCATTAGTAGATGAATCCATAGCAGAACACACAGTTAGAAGGTTGGATCTGGTTGGAAGTATGTCACTAAGAGCGTGACCCAGAAGGGAATATCTTTCTCCCTAGCCCCTTCCTTCTTTTTCTGCTTCCTGGCTGCCATGTCTTGATCACCTTTTCCTTCACCATACCCTCAGCCGTACTATTTCTGCCTTGAAGTCAGCTGACCATGGACTGTAACTGTGAACTAAAATAAACCTCAACCTCCTTTAAACTGTGGATATCAGGTGTTGTGTCTTAGTGATTGAGAAATTGACTAAGACACCATCTAATTTAGAGGTCTCAATCATTTTAGAAAGAGAATCATGTGTGAGAAATTTTAGATTCTGTACATTGTTTCAAAAGCCTAAATCTTGGTGTTCTGATTGTTTTAGTTGTCCCAATTACTCTGCTAGATTTTGATTCATAAATATTAGAAACTCACAACACATAGATTTCCATAAAAAGGACAGAGAACTCTAATAGTACATCAAGGACATTCCTTTGGGATTATCTCTTCTTCCACTTTCTTTTGCCCTTCTGTAAGTTTGTTTTCTCTCCTTTATCTTTTTAGGTCCCCTTTTAGGTCCCCTTAGAATGCCTGGCATTCTAACTTGTAAAGAGAAGGCTGACCTAAATGGTTATGATAGTAAGCACTAAATATTTTGATGTATAGAACTTAGAACATTTGGTAGCCTTTGTAATGCTTCTCTAATCTTTATTTGTATGTGTCAAGTGCAAGAATGAGAACCAGGAGACTGAGGTCTACTGCAATGTTCTGGCAGCTGAGTTAATTAGAAATATTATAGGCATCAGATAGGGCCAGGCCCTTGAGAAAATGGACACAGAGGACCAGATGTCTTTTGAACTTGGAGGAGACAGACATCTCCTGCTGTTAACCAGATTTCAACACAAGGCAAAACAAATACAACCACACCCTAAGTAGAAACATCAGGGATTGACATTTTAAATAGGTATGGATTACCTTTACTATCCCAATCCCCTATAGGAAAAGTCACTGATCCTTAAGAATGCTTGCTTGTGACTCGCTTCCCTATTCATCCCTGATTTGGTCAACTTTACCTGAACAATTAATCTTATTGGTTGACCATAGTTCTGTCCCACCTCATGCCCATTTACCTTGCGAGTTCCCAGGTTTTCCCCATCTTGGACCCATCTCACCTCGTGGTTTTACTCTATAAAAATCTCTCTCAAAAAGCCAAAATGTTTGGCAACCCACTTGGGACCCTTTTTGTCTCTTTCTCAGACAGAAGCTTTCTTCCTCTCAATAAATATATTCTGCTCAAAAAAAAAAAAGTAAAAGCGACACAAGTCTTGGACAACGAAGCCTTCATTCGGTGTATAGCATTCCTGCCCTGCTCCTCCTTTCCCTGCCTATAAAACCTCTTTGTGCCATTGAGTCCTGGAAATTGAAGTTCTTCTTTAGAGCTGACCCTTAAATAACCTTGATTCCTTTCTGCCAACTCCTCTTTGCCAACTGTTAGCCACTGAGTGGTAGGCAGCCCTGACCTTAATTTGATAACAATGGAATCCCAAGACTATTCACTGGGATGAAAGCATCAGGGCAGAGGCGGTGCGAGGGGGATACACACAGGGGCAGTGGGATGACAGAAGAAGCAGCAGCTTTGGAAGATTTTTAATTCAGAGATGGTCTCAATTTTTTATTTACTTTTTGGAGGGAGGCAATCTTTTTTTGAGTTGTATACTTAGAAGCTTCCACATATTATTGGAAACCAGGCTCTCTTTTTTTGGTTTAAAAATGAGCTTTTCCCAATTGAATATGTAAATATAATTCTTTTGGAAATTCATAAGTTTCTCCTATTAGTCACTGTAGTTTAAGGTGATCCTTAGTCATATTAGGCAATTTTCCTAGGAACAGAAAGGATGAGGTGCCACGGTATTATATGGAAAGCCAGATGTGGTACTAGATAGAGTGTCTCCATTACAAAGGGAGTGCTCGATGTGCCATGTGACTAGGTATTATGTGCAACTTGCAGGTGAGTTAAAAGTTCTCAAAATGTTCTTCTGATAGAAGTCGCTATGAGACCTCTGTACATACTGAATCAAAATCCTGACCTTTCCACTAAGGCTCAGTTGTCTAGAGCACCATTTAGAATTAGCAGGAGCAATGTGTCACCTTCAGAGTGAGATGTGTCCTTTTGTGCTTTTATTAGGGTCAAAATAAAGAGAGTTGGCCTCAGTCAAAGTGGTTCCCACTCACATACCAAAGAGTGATTGCTGCTAACAAGTTGCTCATATTAAATTGCCCTACATGAAAACCTTAGAATACTTAACAGGTAAACAACCAAACCTTGTGCTCATGTAAGAGCTAGATTTTGCAGAAAAATGCAGCAAACAGCATCTATTCTTCTGTAAAGATAGAACTTAACTCCTGATTCTCACATTGTAGGATTAGAAAACAGTTCAGATAAAGCACACTTCTTAGCCAAAACTCAGGGAGACTTGGTATCTTGAGAGGGCTCACTTCTAGCTTCTGGTTGAGCCCTGGGAATTCAAAAACACAGGGATACAGTGAATTCCATTGCTAATACCATGGACTGTGTCTGGAGAGAACCTCTAGAGGGAACAAGGTGAGTCATTTTTGGATTCCATCTGTTTTCAAAAATGTAAACCTAACACACAGTCTCATGTGACTCTGAAAGAGTAGTTTATTTGAGCCAAGAATGAAGACGGTCATTTGCATAGAGTTAGTGCACTAAAATGATATGTAACTGGTTTTATAGATTACAAAAAGAAGAGGGTTACAAAGTCATTAACCAACAAGAACAGTGCAGATGATGAATTGGTTTTAACTTATGCTATACATTGCAAGAAAGAACCACTATAAGCAAGAAAAGGTTTCACTAGCATTATTTATTATGTTGATGAGATCAGGGAATCAAAATGAATCTGCTCGCTGGGAATATAGCTCAGCATCATGGTGTCTGCCTAGCAAGCACAAGATCCTGAGTTTGATTCTTGGTTCAAAAAAAAAAATTAGCCTGCTACGTTAGGTCAGAATCACCTAGGTATCCACTGTGTCATGTCTCGTATTTTCCTTTGGGTAAAGAATGCTGTGAACTGAATTTTGTGACATGTTAAATCTTATCTCACATCAATAAAAAGGATATTACTGAGTAATGCTAAAAATCAGATTATAAATCTATATGTAAGATATATTGCTTAATAAACTATTTTTAAAATAAAGAATGAAAGTTTGTTACATGAAAATGATTATTATGTATAGATTAGTGGTATGTTAGGTAATTTTTTGTGTAAATTTATTGTTTAACATAAAATGAGCTAAAGTGATTTGAAAAATGTTTTTGTATCAAGGTAGTGTTCACACTCACAATCCCAGTATTGGGAAATTGAGGCTAGAGGATTGAAAGTTCAAGGCTACCATGAGTTACACAGCAAGACTCTGTCTCAAAAAATCAAAAGAAAAGAAAAGAAAACAATACATTTTTGTGATTTAAATTTTCCATTTTAAGCAAGCAAAACATTGCATTTTCATTAATATTTTACAATATAATTTTATTTCATCTGGGCTGAACAGTCGTTGACAATGTTTTACTCATTCATTTGAGAAAGTGAAATGGGAGAGAGAATGCCAGCCCATGATGCAGAAAGACAAGTTAAAAGTGGAATCTATTAGGTATCAATTCATGTGTTTTGAAATAAAAACCTAAAAATTTAGCATTGAACCAATTTTTTTTAAATTTTCTTCTAAGAGGCGCTATTCTCCCAAACCTCCACTTAGTATATTTTGTTAGAATTTATTAGTAATTATTCTTAAAGTGAGAATTTCATCTTTAATGCAAGTATTTTTGTATGTAGATAAAGCTTCTGCTACTGTGTCTATTTTTAAGTTGAATAACTCAACATTATTTTTTGAAGAGTGTTAACATATTTGTGTTTTTTTATAAACTGTTTCTCATCAAAATCTCATCTGCATCTCCAATATTTGGACTC
Organism: Cuniculus paca; assembly: GCA_004365215.1. Lineage (NCBI taxonomy): Eukaryota > Metazoa > Chordata > Mammalia > Rodentia > Cuniculidae > Cuniculus > Cuniculus paca. The sequence continues at coordinate 5,673 of RJWT010019134.1, forward strand.
CCATGTTTTATTGAAAGTTTTTGTATTCTTTACTATATAATCCTAGATTTTCATATTTTTTGCATTGTTTTTACTTTTCATATGTCTAGAATTCCAATTTATTCTTTAAATTACTATTTAAATGCAGCCTCCCCTATGAAAATTTCAGTTTACTACCCTTAGCTGCTTCACAGCCTCATAGGCTATAGACTTCTATAAAAGTTTCCATATTTCATTGTCAATGCATATTTAATCCCTGTCTCTAAGTATAACAGTAGTTCTCTGACAAAAAAAAAAGTTCGCTTTTTTTTTTAAATCTCTGGAAAATTTTATAGAGACTGATATATAATAGGTTTAATAACATGCTTAGAATATAATTGGCAGATCTTTGATGAAAATTCTTTACAAAGCTTTCAAGATCTTTGACTCATCAAAATTTATGTAGAAGATTTTTACCAAATTAAACAATTTAATTCTACTAATCATGGGTAATGATGTAGATTTCTAATTGGAAGATTCCAAAAAGTTTCTATTTATTTATGTAATTATTGCTTGAAGAATTGAAGATTGAACTCAGGGGCTTCAAACAGAGCTACAGTCCCAGGCCTTTTAATTTTTTTTTTTTTTAATTTCAAGACAAGGCCTCACTAATTTAATTGCCCCACTGCACTCAAACTTATAATCTTCCTGCTTCATGGTCTCAGAGTGGTGGGATTAGGCATGAACTGCGACACCTAGTTGAGCTTTTATTCTGATTATATGTCAGAGTTACATTGAACTTTTCAATTAGCATTCTTTCCTAAACCAGAATCTACCCATTTCACACAAAAGTTCATTAGACAAAATAACTTACATTGTTATGAAAAAAATTAAGATGTGGGGTAACAAAAAAGTCTATCTTCTCTAATTTATAGAGGTTATTTGTTCTCAAAAAGAGTGCAAACCTATCAACACCTAGACAATAAGTAAGAATGATGGAGGGAAAAGAGGTTGAGATACTTCTCAATAAAATTATGACTCTATGCCTCAGTAATTTTGTCAAGTACGAAAACATCAGAAACTAACCAAAGAGCTTATTATTTTTTTAATTTTGTTTTCATGTCTTTAATCTATGCCATATCTCTGGAAGAAGAAGATTTATGTATATCTTGTTTATGGGGCCCACCCAGGAATCACAATAGCTGTGCACAAGGCTAGACAACCTGGAGGCCCTAAGTTGAGAGTTTGCAGTAATTTAATCAGAAATTTTAAGACTTTAATTGTCAAGTTTTAAAAAGTAGAGTAAGTATTTTAGATGACAGGAACCTTGAAACTTAGTATTTCTTATTTTCTAATTAGACAGCTGAGTGCATTGAAATAATTGGGATATAAACCATGATATCCAGGTCTAAAATGGAAAATCCTGTTTCAGTTGGTCTCTTCTCAGAAAAAGCTATATCTTTATAGTTACTGAGAGATTTTAACATGCTCTAAGGTCGAGATGAAAAAGATAGAGTATATTATAAATAAGTATTCTCCAGTGAATAATGACATAATTTTTCTTATAAATTTTTAAGGCTTTCTGGTTTTACAATGTATGCATGGCAGTCTTGTGTTTTCGAAAATTTCATATGGCCAAGTTGTCATTCTTTCTTTTTTTTTCTCCTAAAGTGTGAAGGTGGTTGGAAAGATGAATTTAGGAAAGGGCTTCCAGGTGTTTCAACAAACTTCGTACAGCAGCTAGTCACTTTCGGCAAGCATCACTTTTCTTTGAAGTCCTGTTGTCTGTATGACTTAAAATAGGATATGCTTTATGAAATACCTAAACACTGGTTGACCTCCTTCCTCCAAGTTACTGTCACTACCCAGAATTCTTCATCTGAGCCAGAAGGGTCAAGTATAGAAATGGATCTAAAGTATTTGAAAGCCTCTTGATTCCATTGTTCAGTGCTTTCAATTTTTGAACCATTTTCAATCATTTTCTACAAAAAGAAAAAAAATTGAAGTCAAATATATAAAAGTATAAAAGTAAAGCATGTCTATTTCAAGGAGTAGGATTTTTTTCCTTCTCTTTCAGCATCTTCTCTGCCAACTCTCAGGCATTTTCTCAGCATCTCCTAGTCTTCATCACTCATTGTTCCAATACTACTAGAACACTTTAAAAAGTTTAGAAGAGGCAGCAGCACCTCAAAGGTAAGTAGATACTGTTACGTTTTTCTTTTTTTTCCCAATACTTAAAAATAATTGCTATTACAAAGCCTCACATTTGCTTAAACACTGAAGGAATTTGTTTTGGCAGTGCCTAACACTTTTTTTTTACAAAACATTTACTTCTCAATTATCTTTTCTGTCACATTGTTGTATCTTAGCTAAAGCTATTGTCTAATGACAGTGTGTTAGTTTTCTGCCACTGGAACTAATACCTGTGTAAATAAACATATAAGGAGAAAAGGTTTATTTTGGCTCACACTTTGGAGGTTTCAGTCCATTGTCAGTGTCAGTTCTTTTGTTACTTTTCTGGTTATGATGAGAGAATGCATCATGGTGAGTAGGTGTGGTCCAGAAAACTGCTCACAGAAGTATCTAAGCAAATAGGAAGATAGGGGTACAGAGTCCCACACTTTATTTTAAGGGCATACCCAAATGATTGACTTTCTTTCCACTAGCCCTCACCTTTTAAAGTTTCCACTATATCCCAAAAGCATCACACTCTAGGACCAACCCTTTTAACAAATGGGTCTTTAGGGAAAACTTTTTCAAACTATAGAAGACCGCTTTACTAGAAATTACATAGTGTGGACTAGTGGCAAATGTACTTTAAAAGGAATTTTTTGTGATTGGTTCATTGTCTAATGCAGCAATCAGAGTGTGAGTGTCACATCCTCCCTACGGTAGGGTAACCTAAATAAAATGTAAGGAATGAAAAGAGGCTTGCTCTTCCACTTCCTTTTGTTCTTGCTGTTTTGCTGTCTTCAGCTGCCATGAACTGTTGCCCCTCTGCCATGTGCCACTCTGCCTTGGAGACAACTGATTACAAACTGTGAACTAAATAAACCTTTCCTCCCTTAATTTTGAGGCTTAGGTATTTTGTCTTAGCAATGAGAAAAATAAGTAAGACAAATATTACGAATACTTTACGTCAAAAAGCATAGAAAATTCCTTGAAAACACAAAGAAACAAAGGTGATATAAAAATGAAACTTATGAATAAGCTTCTATTCAGTAAAGTAATTCAGTTAGCAATCAGTATTTTATAAAATCAAAACTCCAGACCCAAATGATTGTACTCATACATTCTAGTAAATGTTTAAAGAAGAAATAATGCTAATCTGAAGCAAACTTGTTTCAAAAATACAGGAAAGAATTCTTTTCTCCAAATTGATCCAGAAATTCAAGAGTCCCTGACAGTAAATCCAATATAAATATTACCAAAAAAACTAAAAATAAATATGCTTATGACCTTAGATACAAAATTTGCAACGATCTGTTATATCAAATTCAATAACATATAAAAGACAATATAGTGTAATGAATTAGGGTTTATCACAGAAAAACAAAGCATGTAAAAAATTATAGAATAAAATATGCACAAGTTTTCCTATAAATTTTAAAAATAATTTAGCAAAACACAACAATCAGCTATGTTAAACCAGAGTAAAGTAAGAATAAAAGAATTCTTTTGACAAAGGGAATGTAGGATAATCTAGAACTAATATTATACTTAATGGTGAAATAATGGTATTTTCCTCAATGAGGAAAAGGTTTCTACTTTTATTATTTCAATTCAATATTTTATTGAAAACTTGGAAAACTTTACCTGGTAAAACATAAGATAAATTAATAAAAGGCAAAAAAATACTAAAATAAATTACATGTTTACTTTGTCAATTATATGTAAATATTAAAAGGCACTTAAAAACTACTTTGACTAGTAAGTGAATTTAAGATACAAGTCTAACCTACAAAAACAGGTTACATTTCTGTTATGGTTTATACATTGTGTCAACTTGAGAAGTTTAGAAGTTTAACTGAGAGACTCAGCAGGGAGCCAGGGTTCTTACTTTGTAAATATCCTTATCCTGTGCAAAGGAGGGCAAGGATGTTTTGTGATTGTTGGACCCACCCTGAAGCAGGGTGGTGGTATACAATATAAGGGAGGAGAAGAGGCTTGTTTCCCTCTTTTTGATCTGGCTGCTGCCTTGAAGTGTTGTCCCAGTGTCATGCCACCCTGCCTTGGAGCCAGCTGATTATGGACTAAAATCTCTGAAAACTGTAAGCTAAATAAGCCTTTCCTTCCTTCACTTTGGGTGTCAAGTGTTTTGTCCCAGCAATAAGAAAAAGGTAACCAAGACAATTTCTAAGAAGTAGAACCAAATTTTGGAAAATGAAACTTAACAATCATAGCCACACCGTAGAAATAAGACAAGATACAAAAATGACATTAAAATTTATGTGGAAAATTCAAAAATTCATAGTATACATAACAAAAGCAAAAATACAGTTTGTTTGAAATATTTACTATCGGATATCATGCTTTCTTCTAAACCTAGAGCATTCTAAGTATAAACTAAAGAAAAGCTAAAACATAAGCTTATAAAGCTAAAGTACTCAAGATTCTGTTGCATAGATGTACAAATAAAAGGACCAAACAGACCAAATAGAGACTGAAAAATTAGATTTATGTGTATTTGAAACAAGGTGTTTTAAATAAAGGAACAAAGTAATTCAAATCAGGACAGTTGTTGTTTGTGTCTGTATGTCCTTCTCAAGTCTCATGAAGTCTTTGAGTTCTTTAGAGTTAGCTGAATCTAGAGTTTGTGATTGATTCATGGTCAATGCTCGGATTAAGGGTGGGCGATTGTTGGATCAGTCCATTGAATGTATTGGCACCACCCTAATCCCAGTAGACTGAATACACTGTAAGGAACAGGAAGAGCCTTGTCTCTCTCCTTTGTTGCTTTTACTGTCTTCTGCTGCCATGATATGTTGCCCTTCTGACATTTGCCTTGAAGTCAGCTGTGAATTAAAACCTCTATAAACTGTGAGCTAAATAAACATTCTCTCCTTTAACTTTGACGGTCAGGTATTTTGACTCAGCAATAAGAAAAGTAAAACAGTCTTATTAACAAATAGCAATGGAAAAAACTGTAAGAAAAAATGTCTTAACTCCATCTCACAATATACAGTAATATCAGTTTGATAAATAGAACTAAATATCAAGCTAAAACTATTAAACTTGAAGGAGAAAATGACTTTCAAAGCCCTGACAGAAACAATTAACATACAGATGTCTCAAAATGTAAATAAATAAATAAATAAATAAATATCAAGAAATATAAAGACAAAAAAGATATTCATGTTTCCTCAAAATTGAAAATTTCTAGTTAGCAAAAGTTTTAATAAAATGAAAGGTTAAATCATATACTGTGAGGATATATTTTTGATGCATATTCTCTAAAACTATATATTGAAGCAAATTATATTAATAAATATATTGTATATTGAAAATGCTTTTAACATGCCTGACCTACTGATTATCAGAGTTTAGTTCACTACTGGTTGTTTACCTACATGATCATGTGACTGACTGGAGCCACTGTCGAGAAATGTCTCAGTAGCCCAGGATAAGATCAAAATTCAAAATTTGAAGTATGGTTTCCACTGAATGTGCATCATCCTTACATCAAGATAAAGTTAAAATATATAGTGAGGTCATCTTAAGTTAGGATTTCAGTATTTACTATTCCTTTGTTATTATGAATCCTTCACAAACATTTTTCTATATTCGCTTTCAATAATACAAAGTTTGAGTATTTTTTCATTTTAATTTGGTTAATTTAATACAGACATAAATGTACATAATCTTTATCTTCATTTCAATGTCAGTTTAATTAATGTATTTAAATGTTGTATTTTATTTGAAAATGTGATAAAATCATTCATAGGAAAATCGAATTGTCATTGATATGATTGGTTTCCCTCTTTTCTTCTATCTAGTCTTTGAAATAATTTTTAATGATATAATAAGAAAGGTAAGTAAAGGTTATTGAGTGGTTGTTCTGTGCCAGGCGTTGTGTGTTAAATTCTTAAATTATCTCATATTTTCATTGCATTTCTATCAGTGTTGTTAAACATCATTAAGAGCAAACACTAAAATTACTGATAGCAGGTAACATTTCAAGTTGCTGCAAAACAGTCACATTTATCAAGAGGCCTACAAATTAGTATACACAAGTGCTGAAATAATAGTACTCAAGGAAACAAAGCAAAAGTATAACAAGAAGGGTTCAAAGTTATACAGATTTATAAAGATCAGGGAATAATCCTCAACCAGATAACATTTTGTCTTAATGCAACAGTAAGGTGTCAGTTTTCATCCTGTCTTGTATTTTCCAAAGTTTTCTGAACATTCCTCTAATATTTTCTTGGACAAAATGTTTTCTCTCAGGTTTTACCATACTGAGCAAACCTACCTTCTACTACTTTCTTTTCAGTATGAATCCACTTCACACAAGAATACAGACCACTTTCAATGAATAGTTGTCTCTTCTAGTGCATAAGACAGTCTTCCTTCTTCCCAAATTGGTCTCATGACTTGCTTTGGACATTGTGTTATCAAGAAATACAATACCAGTAGGAGGACTGAATAGTGCTTGAGGTTACTTTTTCTGCATTTCTGTCTTTTTCCATGAGGCACACAGGATTTGATTTGCCCCTAACCCCAGGAAGTTGAGGTAAATAAAAGAGACCTAGACTTGATCTATACCTTGAAGCCAATCTCAGCTATGAATAGTTTGTATCAATTTAACCTTCCCTTGTTAAGGAATGCAAGATCCAAAAATAAGTTTTATTGTTAAATGCCACTAAAATATTTTAGGTGATTGACAGCGCAGCATTATTGCAGAATTAGCATACTGTTGTACATTTTTAAATGACTATGAACATGACTTTTCTCCATTCCACCTACATAAACTGTACTGCTCACGAGTTAACATATATAATATACATATCCTAGGATGTCGGTTTTCTTTTGTTACCTTGTTGGAATTGGGCAATTGAGTTTGTATCCAAGAATAAAATGATGAACTCTGAATATTATAAATGCTTATTACAGCATTTAAGAAATGATGTACATAGAAAATGGCCTGAGAAATGAGCAGATAGTTTTATCCTGTGTTACATATTGCTTCTGATATGGAAATTTCTGTCAAATAAAAACATTACTATGTGCCTTCTTCCACTTTACTCTTCAGATCTGGCATTGTGTGACTTCTAAACCTTCTCCAAAGTAAAAATGAATGTTAAAGATAAATGTTTTTAATTGATACAGGACATTGAGGTACTATTATAGTGCAAATAAAAATACTCCTGAAAAAGAACTTCCAGAAACCCTTCAAAAAGTGGCAAGAGTAATGGAATAAGTATGTTAAAATGAGGAGTATTTTGAAGGTGATTAGTAGCAATATGTCTTTTTACTGTAACAATTTTCTTTAAAATTCAAACATTGACTGTACTATTTGACCATATGGTATGTATAAATGACTTAGAGAATAATTATTTTGACATTTCTCAATATAAAAGACTAATTTATTTCTTGAACAATGTTAGACTTTATATATAATCACATTTCCTTATTGTAAGAGTGTCAGGAAAATGCTTTTTCCTTTATTAATATTTTTAGAAATGTATAATATTAACTATATTATATTACATTCATCAAAATTACTGATGTGACAAATTATTTTAGTGCTTATGATTTTGTTTTTGATATGTGATGAAGTTAAAAAATGTATTTTATTTTCAACTTATATTGCAATTTTAAAACTCACATTTTAACTATGTTACATATAATCATTGTTTCCTGGATGACAAAAATGTAAAGCAAAAACAGACAAACAGTCCTAGCATTTATCAAAATAGCACAGAATTTTAAAGTTGAGGTGAATCTGTTTTGAGATTACGTGATTGATACTGAAATTTTTTCTTTTGTTTCTCTCTAGACTTACTTCAACTCTTTTTGATAATTAATTTCTACTTTAAGATGTCACTATGTCAGTCTAAATATTTACCAAAAAAAATTTACTAAAATTGTCACAAGATATACTGATCCAAAGGCATAAAAATATTCTAAATTGGTTTAAACAATGTAACTTCAGTCAGTGTAAATTCTTTTAAAGAAGAAAGTACTGAAAGTTAAAAAATTTTGCCACATAAGCAACATAAATATTTCCTTTCACTGATAATTTTTAAAAGTACAATTGACTTTTTTTCTGTAACAATATCAGTTTTGGGCTTCATTTTTGAAGGGTGCACTATTTGCTTAATGGAAAAATAACTATTAGTTGTATTTAAACATTTTCAAATAGAGTATAACAAATGTATCATTGACATTTCTACTTTCACTGGTCAAGCTGTGAAGAGATCCATTTCTTTGAATTAGATTTTTCACTTAAATCTGTCATTTCCAAACGCCATGGGAAGTTACCTGTATTTTCATCTATTCCTGGAACTTGTCAGTCTCTGGTCATATCATTTAACAAGTGAAAATTTTGCTAGCTAGGAGAATCCAGTCAGTTGAGCCTGTGTCATTTTATACAATGTATCATTTATATTACAGTACATAAAAACCACATAAAAGGCACAGAGAACTGTAGCTACACTGAAATAGTTGCCTTTTCCAGAAGTTAAATGACTTTGAAGTAACAGCATTTATGTAGAACATAGCATCTAACATTAAGGATCCTGTGAATTATTCTATCATGGATATGATTTTAAGAGTAGAATCTAATCTGTAAATCCCATTGAGATTCCTTAAATGTATCTTAAAAATTGGAATTTATAGTAACTATGTATCTCCCTTTAAGAAAAGTGGTTTTCTAAGAAGCGGTATATTTCATTTATATTGTGGCTCTCCAATATATGTCAGATGTGCTTTTGAATTTCTCTTACATTGTAAAACCTTTGTCTGTGTCCTTTCTTCCTATTTTCATTGGCTTTGCAGGTCTTCAGTAAAATGTTTTATATTTTCTTTAAGAACTGTTAGCATATAGACCATTTTGATTGTTTGGATATCTTTGTTCAAAATGCCTTTATCAAAAACTTGCTATAATTATTGAAGTTTAAATTATGTATTTGTTTATTGTCAGAATTTATGGAATATTTGCCATGTAATCAAAACATTGTAATGCTTAATTGCACTATACTATCACTTTTTCACAGCAATTTCCATGATCATTCTGTAAGTACAAGTGTCATTTAAATTATGAAAGCTATTACTGTAGATACTTTTATTAGTTATGTGTTCTCTAACATTTATGTAGTAACCATGATGAAAGTAAATTCTAGATATAGTCACTACCCACTGTCCCAATTATCCAGAATATGCCTGAGAATTTGGAATACTTTTTAAAATTTTCCTCTATGTAGCTTCTATGTTAACTAAAAGCCCTTCCATTAAAACTTATACTCTCTGTGTAGCAGAACACACATTGAGTGATTGAGTTTAATTTTATTACATCTCTTAATTTATACCACACACATAAGAAGACACAACTGTGAGAAGTAAATATAGTTTAGAATCACAGAATCTTTAAATCAAGAAATATTTTAAATACTATGACACCAAAGGTCCTCAACTGACCATTAAGGAGAAATCTATGATTATTACTTGGGAAACAGCCTTCAGATGAAGATTTATTAGAAGGTGCTTTTAGAAGGTGTTTTAATTATATTCCTCATAGTTAAGACAAAATACCTGACAATCAAAGTTAAAGGAAGAAAGTTTATTTAGCTCACAGTTTATAGAAGCTTTAGTTCATAATCCCCTAGTTGGCTGGCTCACAGGTAGGGTGGAAAATGGCAGTGGGGCAACAATTATTGGTGACAGAAGACAGCAAAAGCAACAAGAGCAAAAGGGAGAGGGAGGAGTCTCTTTCTGTCCCTTATATTGCAGGCTACCTGCCCTAGGGCAAGCATAGCAGTCACACCCTTAATCCCAGCATTGAACCATGAATCAGCCAGAAACCAGGTTCAGCTACCTCTAAAAAGTCCACCTCCCATGACTGCATGAGGCTTTGAGGGGGACATCTTGAAACAAACCATAACAGAAGGATATTTGAGGAGTGTTCTCATAAGGAAGCATGTGAGCAAATAAAAGGATTAGGCAGAGGCTAGTAAATGAACTAAAATTTTCTTGTTAGAGTAGATCTAAATGAGCTCCCTGGGGAACTGTGGAGCTGACAAGAGTTTGTCATGTTTTCTCAAATTAGGACAAAGTAACAAACTTGGTATGCTCGATGAATAAGGCATTGGATCTGGAAAAGAACGTATTCTAAGGCAAGAAACGCCTTTCAGCAGAGTTCTTTTCCCATAGTGAGTCTCACCTATAAGCCTTTAGCAGTCAATTCCAGTATCTGGAAGAGGGAGTGGCCTTCTGAAGTATTTGAGTGGAGCATCACAGCAAGCATTAATGCCACATGACAACCCAGTGTGCTCCTACTGAGGCTTGAATGTTTTTCCTTCCAAACTCATGAGTTTAATCTCCAAAGCACTTTTTGAAGTTGAGAATTTGTGGGACTGGATTTTTCTTTTCCCCTTCTCTGCTATTAAGTAACAGCTTTCTTTCCCTTCAGAGGAAGTAATGTTTGAAGTACCACCCTGAAAACAGAAGTCAGGCCCTCACCTGATGATGACAATTGCTGACACCTTTATCTTAAACTTTTCATGATTCAGAACCGTGAAGAAATAAATTTCTCTTCTTTGTATATGAAACTGTCTCAGGTAATCTGTAGTAAAAGCCCAAAAAGGACTATGATAGAAATTGATACTAGAGAAATAGTTCATCATTTTAACAAATACCTGAACATTTGGAAATACTTTTGGGTAATGAGTAAAGGCAGAAACATTTTTGAAATGAATACTAAAAAAATCTTGTATTATTATAAACAAAATGTTAAGGATGATTCTGTTGAGGGTTTAGAAATAAAAGAATTGTAGAAAATTTTTCAAACTTCTCAGAGATTATTCAACGGTCATAATAATGTTGGTACAAATATAGAAAGATATATGCTAATGGCAATGTAAAAGGCATTTGAAAACAGAGGAAGTACCAACCTTGTCATAAAGTAACAAAGAACTTGGCTAAATGTTTGTATCCCTGAGGGCATTATGGAACAGAATTTAGAGAAATGAACTAGGTTATCTGGCAGAAAAAAATTTTAAACAGAAAAGCAATGAGGGTGCTACTTCTCTTCTTTTAACTGAACATAGTAAAATATGAGAAGAGAGAAATTATTTAGACATAGAGTTTATAATTAAATGAAGAACAGAATTTAGAAACTTGAAAAAATCTTCAACATGACTTTGAAAAGAATGAAAAAATATTGTGTTTAGGAAATAAAAATCTAGGTTGCCTTGACAAAGACATTAGGATGGTTAGATGGAATCCAGATGCTATTCTTTAAGACAGTAAAAGAATGACCATGAGGACATCTCTAAAACTTATGAGTTTCTTCTTTCATTACAGGCCCAAAAGGTGAGGGTCTGAAGGGCAAGTTTTCAAGAGGGGGCACAAGGCACCTTTGGGATTTTAAATTGTGGAATACTTTGGTTTGAATGTGCGGCTGCTCCAAAACTCATGCTGAAATTTTGTTGTCATTGTGGCAGTGTTATGAGGTAGGATATTTGGAGATGATGGGGCCATGAGAAGACCATTCTCCTGGGTAATACTAATGGTATTATAAAAAGACAAATTCAGACCTCTTTTGCTTCTTTTCCCTTCACCTTTCATCATGTAATGATGCAACCAGAATGCTGTTATCAGGTCTGCCTAGTCACCAGAGCTGTGAGAAAATAAATTTCTAATCATTCTAAACCATCCAGTCTCAGGTAGTCTGTTATAGCAACACACAATAGACTACAACATTTGCATTCCACCATCAACACACAGCGTTAATAATACCCGGGTAGTTTTCACTACCTAGATTTTCCCTGCCTAACATGTAAAGAACAGAAGCAGCAATGGAGAGGGCCATGCCATTTTAGGAGAAAGGTTATGGCTAAACAATAACAAAAAGAAAAAAGTTTTAGTTGTAATATTCCTCTATGTCCCAAAGGAAATTTTTAACTTCACAGTTGGAAATACTTTCATTAAAATGCCACATTTTCTACTTCCAAATTGTTTCCTCTGCTCCAACAGTTGATGTTTCTCTTTTGAAAAGACACTATGGATTCCCTATTTGAGGAAATTCTAACCTTAGCAGGTGTTTTTACACAGCTATTACAGGGAAGAATTTTGTTTTGTTTTTCTTATACAGCACCCATTGTAGAAGAATACAAAGCTCTAAAAGTCTTTTTGGCTGTCCATATTTCTACTATTCCTTGAAAAGTGAGTACTGATTTAGTAAGAATAGTCTGGATCTTCCTGTTTTTTCATAATGCATTCTATTCATTTAAGAAGTTCTTGGGACTTAAGATGTATTTTCCAATGTCCTACTTTATGACTATGTTTTCTTTTTCCTTTTTCTCTTCTTCCTTGCATTTCTCCAACTTTTGTTATTTTATCTTCTTTTAAAAAATGAAAATGAATATTTGATGTTAATTGTTTCAACTTTGAATTAGTTTTTATTTCAATTCACAATCCAAGTTAATTTGTTATTATTCAGCTCTTTAAATAATGTCACGAGCAACACAGCATTTAATAAATAATAATAATTATTATTATTATAGAGCATACCACTTTATATACATAAGAGTTTACCTGGAAACAAGATTTTTTTTAATTTTAAAACATGTATGGCTCACTGGGATTCAGGTTTAGCATAAAAGGACACAGTCTTGGTTCACAGATTTCTTTTTCATCTCTATTGATGTTACCATTCACAGAATATTTATTTTTCTTTCTTACATTTATTTATTTATTT
>RJWT010019135.1:0-18541 GCA_004365215.1 Cuniculus paca
GGCGCGTGCACGCCCGCACATCCACAACTGCACCCTACACACACAGCGCCACACAGCCCAGCCCCCCACCCCGCACCTCCCACGCCCTTCCTGCGGCCGAGCGGCAGGATGGGCGCGCACTGACTGCAAACTCAGGAGCGCACCCCGGGCTGTGCCCCAGGCGGCCCACGGCGAGCGGGCACGCGGGGCGGCGGAAGGGCCGCGCCCAGCCCAACGGGGGCGCGGCGTGGGGCGCGGCGGGGAGCCCGGCGGGGAGCCCGGCAGCCCGCGCAGCCCCGCCCCTCCGGAGCCGACCCCGCCCCCGCTGCGGCGGGCGAGGGGCGGGGCGGGGCGCGGCATATATAAGGAGAGGGCCGGGCGCCGCTCTTTTGTCTCTTGCTGCAGCAGCGCGAGTGGGAGGACCAGGAGCTCGGGCTCGGAGAGGGACACTTCGGTGAGCGCGGCGCAGGGGCCGGGGCCGGTGCTGGGGACGGGGCACGGCCGGGTGTGGTCGGGTTGGTGCCGCGGACTGGCGCTTTTCACCGATCGAGTCCCCGACCCGGCCGGCCGGCCACGCCCTGGAGGGGGGTGCGGGACGCGCTCGGATCCGCGGCCCGGGCTGCCTGGAACGCCCCGGCCGAGTGCCACGTCTGCGGCGCGCGCGGGGTGGGGGCGCTGGGCCCCAGCCCCAGGCTGACCGCCTGGCTTTGCCCACCAGGGTTGTTTTAAGAAAATGGCAGACAAGCCAGACATGGGGGAAATCGCCAGCTTCGATAAGGCTAAGCTGAAGAAGACGGAGACGCAGGAGAAGAACACCCTGCCGACCAAAGAGAGTGAGTGCGCCCGGCCGGGGTCCGCGGTCCCGCTCGCCAGCCCTGCCCCCTCCCCAGAACCCCGGGCTGGGCGCCCCCAGCCCTCCTTCGCAGTTACACAAAGCGCTTTGCTCGGCCCCAGTCCCCGGCGCCTTTCTTAACCCCAGACTTCGTGGACGCCTCGCCCACACCAGGCTGGCGAGCGCTTCGCCGGGGCGCGGGAGGGGGCGCGAAGTGGTGACTTCGTCCTCCAATGCCCGCTTCTCGCTCCCCGCAGCCATTGAGCAGGAAAAGCGGAGTGAGATTTCCTAAGAGCCTAGCGGATTCCCCACCCCCGTCATCTCCGAGACCCCCCCCCCAGGCGTGATGTGGAGGAAGAGCCACTTTCAAGATGGACACGAGCCACAAGCTGCACTGTGAACCCGGGCACTCCGCGCCGATGCCACCGGCCCGTGGGTCTCAGAGGGGACCCCCCCCAATCGGACTGCCAAATTCTCCGGTTTGCCCTGGGATATTATAGAAAATTATTTGTATGATGAATGAAAATAAAACACACCTCGTGGCATGGCTGGCGTGGTCTGGGTGTCTTAGTTGAGTGTGTGTGGGTTGAGTTCTGTCGCAGAGGGAAGGGAAGAATGGGGGGGCTTTTTAATTTAGGTTTACCTAAATCTCTAAGGGTTCATGGGTTCTCGGCTCATGATGCAGTCCACGTAAAATTTTAATCCCACTTTGCTGCAAACGGCTTTGGAAAATGTTTTTTCAAAAGAGCAGTATTCATGTTCAATAAAGCTTTCGGAGTCCCACCCTATCTTTCTGGTCCCTTAACCCTGATTCACACCCGAGGAGAACAGATTGAATGTGTGGATAGAAAGGGGGAATGTTAAAAATTGGGCGAGGTCACAATCTCCAAAAGGCTTCTAGGTACGAGGAAAGGAGGCGTGAGAACAAACAAAAGGCGGGATCTGGGGACTCAGCCGCGGGAACCACAAAACCCGGGGAGCCCACCTCAGAACTAGGTGGGGGCAGTCTAGCTTTGTCTCTTAACCCCAGCTCGGAGCCTTCCTTCCGCTGGAGCCGTTAGAGGGAGCGCTGCTGAGATCAGCAAGGGTGGGACCGTGGGGGGAGAGGGGGTGGCGCCGGCCCTCGGGTCACGCCCTGAGGACCCAGAGGGAGGGAGGGGGTGGGACCAGCCCAGAGGGGCAAGTGGAGGAGGAGCCCGGGGCCGCTGGGTGAGCGAGCTGTGACTCCCGGTTGGAGTGTTCTTTAAGGAGGAAGGAGGTAGTTTGACCACGTTTTTTGCCTAACCCCAAGGGGCTGGACGATGGGTGACAGCAGTTAATTCAAATGTGGTGAGGTCATTGTGCGCGTAAGATTCGAAATGAGTGACAGAGGCAGCTTCTGCAGACCAGAGTGGGGACTCCTGGGCTGAGGGAGCCACTGCCTGTTTTGCCTAAAACAGTGACTTGATGGTGAGGTGTGCCAAAGAATTCCTACGCGCCTCTCCCTGCTGGTACCTGGACACGGGTGTCACCTTACCGGCTACACTGAGAAGGAGCCTTGTTCGCTGATAACTGGTGACACCCACTGTAGCCAGGGCATGAGCCACCCAGGAAATGTTTGCTGCGTTGGACCTGAAGCATCACCTGGCCTCTCCCGCTGCATTCTGGCCCGATTAAAGCTGAGCCACCACCTGGGCGCCCTTCCCCCCACTGTCTTGTTGCTGCTTTTGTGCATAGGCAGGGCCCGAGCATGGGGAACTTGTGGATATTGCTGTGGCTCGGGGAAGCCAAACCTACTCATTTCCCCCCCTGAGCCCAGCCCAGGGTGCAATCGTACTACAATGAGGGGAAGGAAACACTGTTAATTCACAGCTGAGGCTACAAGCCTGCATTATTCCCGCCAGAAACGCCTTGGCTTTCTTTCACTATAACCGAATAATCTGACACAATTAATTTACCAAGAGAAGGGGTTGTTTTCATTCGTTTTAGAAGTTCCAATTTATATATGGTCTATTGACCTTAAGTGCAGGGGACAAAACTGCTCACCTTACCTCTTGACCGGGAAGCAAAAATCAGGAAGAGATGGGGATCCCCCAAATCCAGTTCAGGGGCACACTCCCAGTGACAAAGACTTTCTACTAGGCCCCATCTCTAAGTTTTCACCACCTCCCAGTGGTGCTGCCTGGGGTAACAAGCCTTTAACTCTTAGGACACTGGGAGACATTTCTGATCCAAACTATAGAAACAATCATAGCTCAGTTAATTTGTTAATGTCTGTGAAATTAGGCTGTGTTTCTCATTGTTTAGTTTAACATGCGTTTCTTGAGTCCTGGTGAGTAACTATCACTGTACAAAGTGCCTGGAGGGCATAGAAGATGTGCCAATTAACTGTATAAAAGGCAGAATGGAGAGAATGCTTAAGAGGTAGAAGTAAAGCACCATGGAGAGGTAGACAAAGGAGAAGTTAATTCTGACAAGAAGAGGCATGTGAATAAAGACCTGAGGAAGTGAGAATGAGAACAGGGCTTTCACAATAGAAGAGTATCGCATGGTGACAGCAGAGCCTATTCAGTGAAGCGAAAAGGGAGTGGGTCAGTGAAAACAGAGGCGGCCTCGAAATTAGCTTAGGAAAGCAAGTTGGGTGTGTTTTACTCTGTAGACAACTTGGAGCCATTGCAGATTTGGGAGATCTGGACAAAATGATCTGAGATTTATGTGAAAGGATGTGGAAGATGATGGGCAGGCACAGATGGCTAGCCAACCACTATCACCACCAGGATCACCACCACAATCATTAACATCACTGCCATCATCCCCAAGATGACCATCACCTCCACCATTACCAACACCACCATTATCTCTATCATCACTATCACCACCATCATATCCATCATTGCCATGACACCTG
Organism: Cuniculus paca; assembly: GCA_004365215.1. Lineage (NCBI taxonomy): Eukaryota > Metazoa > Chordata > Mammalia > Rodentia > Cuniculidae > Cuniculus > Cuniculus paca. Next base: position 3,699 of record RJWT010019135.1, read on the forward strand.
GCACCACTACCCTCACCATCATCACCTTTACCACCATCAGCACCACAACAACCTTCACCCTTCCACCGCTACCACTAACAGTGGCAGCAACACTCCCCATTCCCTCTAACCATGCCTATGAGGGATGGCCAGGGAAAGACCAATTGTATTCCTATATAAAGCCCATCCCAGGGAGTGAGGCTGGGTTAGCATAAACTTACAGCACTCAGAGGTTCAGTATTACAGAGTTTGTGGGGAATTTTGTATTTTGGCATGATGTTTGGGGACACGATCCACATAGGAGACAGAGATCAGGAATGCCTAACATCCTGGAATGCATAGGACAATCTCATACATTGCAGATTTGTCCCATGCCCTGCATGACTTTTTGAACTCTGTATTATGATATAACATACACAGGATAATGCACATAGCCATACAGGTTTTTTTGTTTTGTTTTGTTTTGTTTTTGCGGTGCTAGGGATTGAACTCACGACCTTGCACTTGCCAGGCAGGCACTTATGCCTCTGAGCTAAATCCCCAACCCGTCATAGCCATACAGGTTGATGAGTCCACACACTGAACACATCCTAGTGCTTTCTTCCAGTCATACAGCTATGTGTATTGTAACAGCATCCCACAGACACAGACACACACACACGCACATATTATTTTTGTCCAATGTTGTTATAGGCTCCATTTCTGTGAATGTAAATTATCATGGAAATTGAGGATTTTTTTTTTAAGTCATGGCTTCACTAAGAGTTGATCACCTTTGCAGAAAACCATGGTACTAATAGTAATATCTCTCTTGGTTTCTAAATTGTTTCATACAAAACAATTGTATGGGTATTTATCTGAAGCTGCTGAATGATGGCAATGCTATGTGTGGGTGAAAAAAATACATAATGTGCAGACTCCTTTTTTACATGCCAGAATATCTTGTATTATATTGTGTGAATCAGACTTTGGTTATGTTACAGTAACGATCTTTCAAATCTCAATGACTTACAACAATAATGCTTATCTTGCTCACTTTACACACCTGTTGCTGGTCTGCCTCAGTCCCATAAGCCTTTTTCATTTTGAGAACCAGGGTAAAGGAGCAGCTGCTCTCAGACATGCTGTTGCTATAGCAAAGGGGAAAAGGAATAAGCGGGCCACGGGGGTGCACCCTGTAATCCCAGCATTCTGGGAGGCTGAGGCTAGCAAGCTGGATCTCAGGGTCAACTTAGTGACTTAGCAAGACCCTGTCTTAGAATGAAAGATAAAAAGCAGGTGGTATGTAGCTCAGAGTGAAGGCTCTGTCTTCAATCCCCAGTAGCACGCGCACACACACACACACACACACACACACACACAAAGAGGAATAATATGATAGTCATTTGGTGACTTTTCAAACTCTTCTCAGATGTGACTCTTCCATTCATATGACATTGATCAAAGCAAATCATAAACCACATCTGACACCAATTATGTGGGGCACTGTAAATCACCACCAGCAAGCTGGGATGTATAAGTCTGTTATAAAGAAAGCAGGAAATAATTGGAACCCATGATACAACTTACTATGTATATCAAAATTTATACACATACAATTTTTATAAATTGCCTTTATTTCACTTTTATTTTCTACTTAGGGATTATGTTGATTTGTCTTTAAAATATGTGTAGTATTAGGTTATATTTTTTATTTCAGGAAAGAAGAGAGTTATGAAATATTTGAAGCATAAGGATCCATTGGTTCTGACATGTAGGGGACCCGTAGTTTGACCTAGTAATGGTAATTCCTTGACCTTGGTCAGCGATTGTCTTAAGAACAGGTTTACGTTGCAATTTTGGCAAAGGAGACCCAAGAGGAAGCCACTTACGGGCTTCTTGGAAGATTGACCATAATGAAAGCGTACAGATGTCATGGTGGAAGGGTATGCCATTTGTACCATGATGGGCGTCTTGAAGCCATCAAAGGAAATATAGGCTGGGGGTGGGCAACTTTGGCAACTGGAAAGAACCAGGAACTTGGTGAGCCCTGAGCTGCTGAATTTTCCCTGAAAGTACCTTATCTTTGAACTTTTTGATCATGTGAAATGATAATTTCCCCTTATACTTAAGAGCTCTGCAGTTGGTTTCCTGTTCCTTATAGCCCAAAGCATTCTAATAAGGATTGGCTAGAATGAGAAGAGTCTAAGTAGAGAAAAAGTTAGTTGGGTACAGCAATAGTCCAGGCAAGAGGTAATGAAGACTTCCATTAGGGAGCCCTGCGTACGAGGGGACCCTGGTAAGTGTCCAACCATCAGCTTATTTCAGGGGAGAAGAGAGAGCTGATCTGACATCTGCTGATTTCTGTGGTGTAAACATTGCCCATTTCAAGGGCCCACAGTATAGGAACCAACTTGCCCACTTTCTGAAAATTATTTTTTGGCTCTCTGCAAGCTTGTTCCACTGGCCCCAGCACAAAAGTGACTTAGGGATAAGAAAGCTATTTAAGGGGCTGGGGATTTAGCTCAGCAGCACAAGCATCTGCCTGGCAGGCATGAGGTTGTGAGTTTGATCCCCTGTAGCCAAAAAAAAAAAAACTATAAAAGATACTGCAGAGGGAGAACTGACCAGACTCTGGATCTTGGGCAACTGCAGAAATTATAATCTGACAGACAGACAGACAGACAGACAAACTTTTATTTTATATGTGACTTCATTTCTTGGCTTCAAATTTCAGAGAAAGCATCTCATAACCAAGGCATTTCCCAAAAAGCACATAGGGAGACACATGCTTGGGAGAGAAAAAGCTTATACGGTCCCAAGTGAATATCATAAATTCACTTTCTGGCCAAACAATGTCCAGAGAGACAATAAAACGAGGCCATGATAAAGTTGGTGCCCACAGCACAAATCTGTGAGAAGGGCGGGGTAAGCATGGAAAGCAGCACCGCGTCTCAGATTCCGCACTGAGAAAAGCCCTAAAAGCTGACCGCAGTGGGAATCTGTGAAGAAGCAGGTGAGAGTTGGTTAAAAGAGACAGCTGGTGAGGGCCACACTGCAGGGGCTGTGGCTATGCACTGATCCATTGCTTTCTCCACTTATACAACCATAGTTTATCAAGCATCTGCAAAGTCCTGAGTCCTAGGCTAGGCTGTTGTTTTATGTTGCTTTTTTTTTTTAATTTTATTGGTGGATGTTTGCATTACATAAAGGTTCCAGTCATTGCGGGCGTTGGTACACGTACATGACACATCTTCATTCTTCTTTTTCCCCTCTCCCTGCCCTGGCTTCCCTCCTCTGTTGATCCCCTTCCCTTTTGCAAAAGATCTATCTCCCTGTTTCCTATTATCTATCTTCTAGTTTGCTCTTTATTTCTACTTTATTTCTACTCCTGTAAGAAAAACCATGCGATATTTAAGCTTGTGTGTCTGATTTATTTCACTTAACATTATAACCTCAAGTTGCATCCATTTTCCTACAAATGATTCAAATGTATCCTTCCGTATGGCGGAAGTAGCACTCCATTGTGCGTAAATACATTTTCTTTATCCATCCATTTGTGGAAGAACATTTAGGCTGCTTCCAAGACTTAGGTGTTACAAGTTGCGCTGCCATAAGCATTCATGTGCCTTTGTCACTGTAATATGATGCCTTTACCTCTTTCAGGAAGATACTTAAAAGGGGAAGAGCTGAGCCAAATGGAACTTCTATTTTTAGTTTTTTGAGAAATCTCCATACTGATTTCCAAAGTGGTTGTACTAGTTTATATTCCCACAAGCAATGTAAAAGGGTTCAGGCTTGCCAGCATTCATTATTGTTTGATTTCAGGATGACAGTCATTCTTTCTAGAGTAAGATGCAATCTTAGTGTTGTTCTGATTTGCATTTCTCTAATGGCCAGACATGTGAAACATTTTTTTCAAGTATTTATTGGCAATCTATATCTCTTCATCTGATATTTACAAATAAATCCATATTTATTCATTTCAGTTGCTCATTGTTTAAATTCTTTTATTTTATTGAGTCTAATTTCTTTTAGTTCTTCATATAGTCTAGGTATTAGTCCTCTATCAGACATGTAGCTGGCAAAAAATTTTCTCCCCTTCCTTAGATTGTCTTTTCACTCTGTTAGTTATTTCCTTTGCCATGTAAAAGCTTATTTTGATATAACCCCATGTGTTGACTCATGATGTTATTTTTTTATGCAATTCAGACTGTTTAGAAAGTCTTTATCTGGCCAGGGGTAGTGGCACACACCTGTAATCTCAGCACTCAGGAGGCTGAGGCAGGAGGATCACTGCTGAGTTTGAGGTCAACCTGGGCTTCATAGTGAGTTCAAGGCCAGCCTGAACTACACAGTGAGACTCTGTGCCAATAAATAAATAAATAAATAAATAGTCCTTGTCCATGCCTGTCTTCAAGAGTTTCACCTGTTTTATCTTGCAGCAGATAAAGCATTTCTATTTTAACATTTAGATCCGTGATCCATTTCGATTTTAGTCTAGTAGATGGAGAGAGATATGGTCTAGATTCAATCTTCTACATTTCTTACCAGGTTTCCCAACACCATTTGTTAAAGAGGTTATGTTTCCTGCAGCATATGTTTTTGGTACCTTTGTCAAAGATCAGATAACTGAATGTTAGGTTAGGTCATCTTTCACAGGTAAAATGAACAGAAAACCTGGATTAATAACAAAATATGAGATTATGGAATTCTGAATCCTGATTTAAAACCAAAAGGATACCAAACTCATTTTTTTCTTCCCACTGAAATTCAACAGACGAACCAGGCAGCTAACTCTGTCTGAGAGCTGCTCCGGTCAGCAGAGCCCTGGCTTTGGTCAACATTTCCTCGGAATCCCTGTGGCCTCCAGGCCTTTCTTCTCTGTGAGGTTAAACTGGCGAGTTTCAGGGAAGTCAGCAAGATCAGAAAGACTTCAACAGCGGCTTAAGATAAAATCCACTGGCCCCAGGGACACTGCTTAAGGTTATCAAACATCCAAACCTTAGCAAAGAATTTTGTCTACATGGAGAAATCCAGTTCTCTTGGAAGGAAATTCTGCCCAGAGAAATACTCACTCTTGCATCAGCGCAGCCCCAAGACATCTATGACTAGAAAGAACCTTTTCTTTGAACTATTTTTTTGAGAGGAGGGGTCTAAATGTTATCTCCCACCAAGCTGTCCCTCATTTTGTTTCCTGCTACTCAGATGTCTATGTTATTTGATCTGGCTTGTCCTTAGAAGAAAGTCAGTAAAGTGCATAATCGTATCACAAAGATTCTTTGGGTTTCTGACAAAAGGGAGGGAAAAAAAAAAAACACCTTTCTGACCTGGCTCAAGCAAAAGGATTTACTTACTTACTTACTTACTTATTTATTTATTTATGTAAATGAGAAGTCCAAGGAGTAGATGCTGCTTTAGGTATGACTGATGGGGAATCGAATGCTGTCACAGGAACCTGGTTTCATTTTCTCCAGCTCTGGGCTCTGTCTCTTCACTCCTCCCGGGTGTAGGAACAGCAAAAAAGAGATCATTTCTCTTCACCCAGTTCAAACACAAACCCTGCACCTGCCTGGCCCTGGCCTGAATGAGGTGAGTCGCTCTTCCTTGATCTAAGGACACTGGCTCCATGCAGGAAGTAAGATGGCCTAAATGCACTGAAGCTGGTGTCGCCGAGAAGGGAACAAACCCGCACCACACACTTCCTGCCGTGATGCTGAGATGAGCTGAGCGCCACATCTGGGATATTCCTGCCATCAAAGCATGCCCTGAATCCAGCCGCCAGCAAACACCAGACCAGTCTTAAGGGCATTAGGCTTTCTGCCCAGATTTTGAAGAGATTTTAGAAACCAGCACAGTCAACTGGGCTATCAGAATGATCCATTAAAGCAAATAGAAAAGCAAACTGAGGACACAATCCCACTGACTGCTCCCATGGCCCAGGCTGAGAGTCAGGATTTGGGGACTCAGGGCTTCAGGCCAAGCCAGGAAGCTGAGTCAGCAAGGTCTGGAGTGAGGTGATGGCAGCGTAATAGCTGGGCTGGAATGAGCTTGGGGCAGAGCCACTGCCTAGCATGTGTGAGGCCCCAGGTTTCATCCCAGCCCCCAAAGCAAAAATAATAACGGCCAAAGCTGGGCCAGGCAGGTCTGAAATACACTTAGCAGGCTGGCAAGCTGGGAACGTGGCTCCCCCTGTGGTATGGTGCTTAGGTAGAATTCCTTCTCCAGGAACTGCTTTTGCTCTTATGGCCTTCAACTGATTAGATGCGGCCCACCCAAGGATACACTCCTTACTTCAAATGAGCTGATTGCAAATGTTAATCCCATCTACAGAATACCTCGAGAGCAAGACAGAGACTGTGTCTGACTAAGTAGCTGCAGCCAGAGCTTAGACAAGCTGATACACAACACAAACCACCTGGGTATCTGAGGTTTCTTTTCTACTTCCTCTCATGGCACCTAGACTCTGCAGGCAGGGTCCCCAGGGCTTTGGGCAGCAATCCACGCTATGCCAGGCCTGGCTTGCCACAGAAGCACTGGGCGGGGTTTGCTCAACCCCACCCAGTGCCAGGAAGTGAGTGAGAAGAGAAGCTGGGTGCTTTGCCATGCAAGGAGCTTGGTTTTCTGCCTGGGGACTCAGGGCTACAACACTAGACCAAAGACCAAAGGTGGCACTTCTAAACTTAGTTATTTGGGACTCCAGGACAGGAATGTGCTCCTGTGAAATTCCAGAGCTGGGCGTAGTGGTGCATGGCTTCTAGCAGTTGGAAGGCTGAGGCAGGAGGATCACCAACCACAAAGTCAGCCTGAGCTGCATAGTGAGACCCTGTCTGGAAAAAAAAAAAGGAAAAACAAGGAAAGAAAGAAAAGAAAGGGAAATTCCAGGCACTGGGTTTTAGCACATTTTCTATTACATGCAGCTAACTCAATTTTTTCCCCTATACTAGGAATTGAACCCTTTGCAACCGAATTATTTCCCCAGCCCTTTTTAATTTTCTATTTTGACACAGGATCTTACTAAACTGCCCAGGTGGGACTCGAACTTGTGTAAAAAGAAAAAGATGGTAAAGGACTAAACAAGAAAGCATTTTAAACAAGAGCAATTCAACATGACTGAAAGAAGACTAGAGTTTATTTGTTGTTTCTGTGAACACAGTCGTATGTGTGTACAAGTCTGGGGATTGAACCAGGGCCTCATGGATATAAAGCAAGCGCTCTACCACTGAGCTAGAACCTTACTTCTTGTGTCTCACTAAATTGCTCAGGACAGTGTTGAACCTGGGATCCTGCTGCCTTAGCCTTTCAAGTGCTGAGATTATAAGGGTGCCCAACCGTGCTCGGCTTAAATTAGTTTTTTTTAAATCTTTATGAAAGATACTCCAGCTGGGTCAACAACATTATCAAGCATATCTTTTTCAGGAGACGTACCTCTGCAACAAAGTTTTGCAGAAAGGTGAAATTAGAATGTTAACTCCAAGCAAAATACAATTTGAGCCTGAAAACAGCAAACACTTAAAGAAGGTCATTAAACACTGACACTCACTATTTAAAAATCAGCCCTAAATCTCTATGCACTGAATAACATCTCCCACATATCACAAGCACCTCTCTCTCTCTCTCTCTCACACACATACACACACACACACACACACACGCACGCACACAATTACCACTTAGAAGACTTCCAGGCCCAGATGGTTTCACAGATGACGTCTTTCAAAGCTGCAAGAAAACAATAACTTCAATACCTCAAGATTTGTTTCCATAGCTAGAAAAAGACATATGCCTCGTGTGCTGATTAATCATATGTGTCAACCTGACCAAGTGAAAGAATGCCTAGAAAACTGGTCAGCCATTATTTCTAGGGTGTTTCCAGAGGAGCTCTGTGTGTGTTGGTGGACTGGGCTGGGAAGATTCCCCATCCGTGTGGGTGGGCATTATCCAACCTGCTGGAGGCTTACATACAAGGGATGAATGATAAATATAGAGAATTTTTAAATTTTAAAAACTTATTACAGTAAAAGACACGTCATTATCCCCCTCAAAATATTCCCCCTTGCTCCAAACACACTTACCCCTACTTAACACTTCCTGAAGCAGTTCCAGAAGTCCTTTTTGGTGACTGTCTTCACCAGGTGTGATCAAAAATTCAGTGGATGCTCCTGCTGAGTGTTAGCCAACAGAAAGGCCGGCAGGCACACTGACAGTGTGTCCTCATCCACCTTTTTTTACCGTGTGACTTGTAGCTCTTCCTCAAAGTCAAAATGACCGCGAAAGATAAATGTTCTTAATTGTTTAGGCCTTGGAGGCAGCCATGGCTGCAGAACTAAAGACACTCATGAAAGAGGACTTGCACAACTGTCTCAGAAAGTAGCAAGAACGATGGGATAGGTATGTGTGAAGTGAGGGGTAGGATTTTGAGGGAGATTCATGGCTATGCGTCTTTTATTCTAATAACTTTTTCAATTTAAATATTCACCTCTATTTTGATCATACCTCATAAAAAGAGAAGTGAGAGAGGATTGATTAGAGGAAGCATTTCATGCAATCATGAAGGGTGGGAAACCCCTCCATATGCCAACTGTAGCGCTGGACACCCTGAGATGCCAGGGGCACGGCTCAGTCCAAGAACTAAGGCTTCGAAGGGAAGCCAATAGTTGAGTTTCAGACCAAATGCTGGTCTCACAGGCCAGACCTCCTGGAGTTCTGATTCCAGGGGCAGGAGAAGGGGAGTGGGGAGAGTGAATCACGTTTCTTCTGCTTTTTGTTCTAAACCAGTAGTACAATAATAATAATAATAATAATAATAATGATAAAGTTAGGTCTTTTGCTAAGGACAATTTTACCGGAAATGCTAGTGGGTCTATAGCTGGTTAGCTGCTTAGGTAAAGAGAGGCCAGAAGGCAGGAGAAAGAGGATCAGAGTTTGATCTGGGGCAATAAATCAATCAGGGCTGGCTGTCCCACTCACTATCACCTGCCTCTGCCCCTTGGCACGTTTAGCCCCTTCCTAATCTGCCCTGACACCAGACCTAATCTGGACCCCTCTTGCTCTTTCACGTAGCTGGGCTCCTGTCTGTCCCTCCCTTTCGTTTCTTGTTTGTAATTCTTTTTTTTTTTTTTTTCTTTTTTGGTCTTTAAAAAAATTTTTTTTTTAATATTATAGATTCACTGGCGTTATGGTTTCCATCGATTATGGCCTCCATGGTAGGAAGCGATTGGATTAGGGGCCCCACAGCGGCTGGCTCCTGCGAGTTGAGGACTGACCGGAAGAGGCGGGCCAGGGGCCGTGGCCCGGGAGGGCTCAGCTCTGGTCCCGGCTCTCTGCTTCTTGGAAGCACAGTGGTTGGAGGCCGGTCCGGGCTATCCAGCAAATTTAAGTCCACCCTGAACTACACAGTGAGAGCCCGACTCAAAAAACAAAACAATACTAAACTGCCACACGTGACCGAGTTCGGTGCACCTGCCACACCTGGCGCTTCTGCCCGACTCCAAGACGGCTGGCTGTGGGTCTCAGGACGGGAGGAACTGCGCCTTCCAGCCTTTTCCAGTGTGCGTATCTCCCCACACCTCCCTCCCTTTCCGGGCCTCTTCCTCACACGGTCTCCTTTGGGGTCAGGCAACACCTTCCCTCCTCCACCAGGCTTCAGTTCCTCGCTGGAGTGGCCCCCTGGATGCTGAAATGTACCCCATGGCCTCACCTGCACCCCACAGCATGCCTGTTCCCAGAAAGCGCTCTGCTCCACCACAACCTTCACCAACCTTGTAAGTAAAATAAACACGCTGGGTGCAGTGGCATGCAGCTGTAGTTCCAACTTCTCTGGAGGCTGAGGCAGGAGGATCCTTGCAATGCAAGACTGGCCTGGGTAGCTTAATGAAATTCTGTCTCAAAATGAAAAGTAAAAAGGGCCAGGAATGTAGCTCAGTACTTGCCTAGCATGTATGTGTCCTGGGTTCGATACCCAGCACACCCTTCCATCACATAAGATAAACACTTCTAATACTGTGGCATGTGAGTAAAGGCATCTCGGGAAATGTTGCTGTTTGTATTAACCGCGTAAGCAGCATCCTTACTAGGCAGGCATAGAAAGTGTCAAGGCACAAGCCGGGCATGGGGGCGCATGCCTGTAACCCCAGCACTCGGGAGGCTGAGGCAGGAGGATCCTTGCGAATTCGAGATCAGCCTAGAGTACATAGTGAGCTCAAGGCCAGCCTGAACTGTATATGAGGCCCTGTCTCAAAAAGACAAAAAGAAAAGAGAAAAGAAAGCGTCAAGGCACATCCACAGGTGTCCCCCTCATCCACACCCTCAGGCCACCCCTTTCAAAACCAAATTTCTGCCCTGGGCCCTTTCTTTTTAGGAGCCAAGGCACGGGAGCGGTAATTGCTGGGGGGTGGGAGGAGTTGAGACAAGGTCTCACCCCCATTGGAGGATGCCTGGGTCCTCCTGCACCCGCCCGCACTCCATTCTCTGGAGCTCTGTCCTCCTTAAAGAAACTCTGGAGGTTCAAACGCTGGAGAACCGCAATCTCTTGTGCGAGGAGAGAAGGAGACCGAGGAACGCAAAGCCCCACGCTGCAGGCCGCGGAAAGCAGGCTCCCGGGTGCCGGGGCGTGGTCCTGGCTGCAGGGCTGAGATCGCAGCCCTTGGACGGGGAGGAGGCGCGCCATCTAGTGGTCCTGTCTGGGGTGGCAGCAGACACATACGGAACACGTTCTTTCTGTGACCTTGAATACGGCAACAAAAATCCAGAGTTCTCTAGGGCCCAAGGGCCCACACCAAACCAGAAACAACGAGAAATGCCAGAAGAAGTTCGTTCGTTCTTTTCTTTTCTTTCTATGCTGTTCAGGCTGGCCTTGAGCTCACTTTGTAAGCCAGGATGATCTTGAACTTGCTGCGATCCTCTTACCTCAGCCTCCCGAGTGCTAGGACCAGAAAAAGTTCTTTAGAAAGAAGGAAAATTATATAAATCAGAAACTCGGATGCACATAGAGAAATAAAGAGCATTACAGAAGGAATAATGAAGGTAAAACAAAATTTTTGGTTTTGCTTTCATTTTTTCTTTTGTTTGTGGTGCTGGAGATTGAAACCAGGAAGCACTGAGTTAATCCTTTTTAGTATTTTTATTCATTTTAAGACAATATCTCACTATGTTGTCCAGGCTGGCCTATTAATGGCAATCCTCCGGCCTCAGCCTCTAAATCTTTTATTTTCATTTATGTAGAGTGGTGCACACCTATAATCCCAGCAGTCTGGGAGGCTGAGGCAGGAAGAGCACAAATATGAGCCCAGCCTGGGCAACGTAACAATTTAGCGAGACTCTGTCTCAAGATTAAAAACAAACGAAAACTTTTATTTTCCCTATTTTTAATTGACCTAACACTGTTCAAAATTATAATATTGTAATAGCAACAGTGCATTTGGCTGTCAGCACAGGGGAAAGTGAAATGAAAGACACCAGGGTCACCCAACGCCAGGCACCTGGCTGAGTGGGGGAGAGAGAATTCAGAGGACCAAAGACAGAGAACACCGGCACCTGGCTTCCAAAACCCAGAGCAACTGCTCAATCAGTCTGGACAAGGTTTTCCCTCTTTGGGAAGGGAGGAAGTGAAAGACGAGAGAGGAGGGCGAGATCTGAGAAACAGGACAGTGAAAAAGACCTGAGAGAGCACTGGTACAGGCCCTGTAATTCCAGCTACTCCAGAGGCTGAGGCAGGAAGATCTTCCATTCAAGGCCAGCCTGGGCAACTTATCGAGACCCTGTCTCAAAAAAGGATGAGATGGGGCTGGGAGTGACGGTTGGTGGTAAAGCACTTGCCTGGCAGACTCGAGGCCCCAGGTTCAGTCCGAAGTGTCATCATCATCATCATCATCATCATCTTCATCATCGTCATTGTCAGAGGTGAGCCGAAAGCTACAGGAGAGGCCCAGACTTGGAGCAGCAAGAGCACCCAGAAACATCTGCCTGGAGGCTGAGCCACAGACAGCGTCCTCCTGTGGGAGCAGGGGAGGGGGAGGTCCCCAGGAGGAGGCAGCCCCCAGAGAGCCCTGGTGCCCAGACTTCTCCCAAGCAGAAGGAGCTGGCTCAACAGGGCCATAGCCTTCCTGGACCAGGGGACAGGAACCCCTGGGGGAGGGGGACACCAGCCCCACAGACAACAGCAAGGAGGGTTCCCCGAGTCTGCCTCCCAAATCAGAGGGAAACACTAACTATAGCTAGCCATGCCCGTGCACACCTATAATCCCAGCCCTGGGGAGGTTGAGGCAGGAGGATCTCTTCAAGTCTGAGGCCAGCCTGGGCTACAGTGACTTCAAAACCTGAACTACATAATGACTACCTTATCTGCAAAAACAAACAAACAAACAAAAAACAAACACTAAGCGTAGATTGAGGCAACCCTATCTGAACAATTAGGTTGAGGGGCTTTTAATTTTTAATAGAGAATATTCCGTTTCTTGCACACTGGGCCTGTGCACTGAGTCACACACAGCATCAGCTCTACCCTCCCTGCCCACCTCCAAGGCCAAGGCGCCCCTCAAATGCACCGATCCTCTCACTCTGCTCACCAAGAATGTCCCTTGGGGCTGGGGTTGGTGTTAGGGTTGGGAGCTGGGGCTGCGGCTCAGACAGGGCCCTGAAATACAACGCCTTAAAGAAGAAAGGAAAATGGCTTTTTTGAGACAGCATCTCCCTATATAGTGCAGGCTGGCCTTGAACTCAGGGATCCTCCCGCCTCAGCCTCCTGAGGGCTGGGACCAGAGGCATGTGCCATGCTCTTTGTATGCTGGGAGGTGCCCGGCAGGCCAGCAGCTGCAAGGCCACTCTTGCTGAGGGAAGCTGCCCCGGCAGCAGCAGTGGATGGAAATGGCGTTGCTGGCGCGCATGTGCAGTGACGTCTCTGGCACTGGTAAGGGCGCTCAGAGCAGGCAGCCCCATCACCTGCCCGCTGATCCCAAACCTGTCTCTGGGGCAGGCTCCTTGAGGTGGGGCTGAACAGTCACACTTTCCTCACCCTGCAGACAGAACTGAGACACATGTTATAGGTTTAGAAGGACAGACCGACCCGAGACACAGGATCAAGCACTTTTGGTACAATTGAGAACAGTTACCTTTTACTGGAGCTTCCTTTGTGCCGGTTTTCCTATTTATTGACCCTTTTAAGACTCGTCTTCCTATAAGAGAGGTGCCAGTATTATCCCCCCTTTTTTAACTCCTGGGACAGGATCTCACTATGTAGTTCAGGCTGGTTTTGAGCTCACTTTGTAGCCCAGGCTGGCCTCAAACTCATAGTCATCCTCCTGCCTCAGCCTCCTGAGTGCTGGGATTATAGGTGTGGGCCACCATATCCAACTGTTCAACTGATTTGTATACATTTAAGCACTAACCTCCACCTCATTCCAAAAAGGGGCTGAAAATGGTTTATAGGTTTCTTTTCTTTTTTTTTTTTTTGGTACTGGGGATTGAACTCAGGACCTCATACTTGCCAGGCAGGCACTTACGCCACTGAGCTAAATTCCCAGTCCTAGGTTTCTTTTCTTCACTTCTATTTTTTTTTTCTTTTCTTTTCATGAGTGTGTGTGTGTGTGTGTGTGTTGATTTTTGGTGCTGAGGATCAAACCCAGGTCCTTGCATGTTGTATTACCACTGCAATGTACCCCTAGCCGTAGAGTATAGGCTTATAACACCACAGAAATTAAAATGGAAGCAAAACCAGGCATAGTGATGCAATTACTTAGGAGGCTGTGGCAGGAAGATGACAAGTTCAAGGCCAACTTGGGCAACCTAGTGAGACCCTATCTCAAAATAAATGCTAAAAAGGGCCGAGAAGCCAGGTGTAGTGGTGCATACCTGTAATCCCAACACTCTGGGAGACTGGGCAGGAGGATTCCAGCCTGGGCATCCTAGTAGCTTAGCAAGACTCTGTCTCAAAGTAAAAAAAATAAATAAATAAATGAAAGAAAAAGGGCTGGGGATGTAGCTTCATGTGAAGGCCCTGGGTTCAATCCCAGTACGAAAAGAAAAGAAAAGAAAAGAAAAGAAAAGAAAAGAAAAGAAAAGAAAAGAAAAGGGAAGGGAAGGGAAGGGAAGGGAAGGGAAGGGAAGGGAAGGGAAGGGAAGGAGAAGAGAAGAGAAAAACCAGTGTCGTACCACATGCCTGTAATTCCAGGACTTTGAGAGGCTGAGGCAGAAAGACTGCCAGTGCAAGCCCATTCTAGGCAACTTGCCAAGATCATATCTCAAAAAAAAAAAATTTTTTTTTTTTGGCTTTTTGAGACAGGGTCTTGTCATGCAATTCAGGCTGGCCATGCGCTCACTTTATAGCCTGGGCTGGTCTCGAACTCGCAATGATCCTCCAACCTCAGCCTCCCGAGTGCTGGGATTACAGGCTCAAAACTTTTTTGAAAGGGCTGGAGAGGTAGCTCAGTACAAAGTCCCTGAGTTTAATCCCTGGTGCCACCAGCACTAATGATGATAGTGATAACATAAAAACAAAATCAAACCAGGAATGAGGCTCAAAAATCAAGAGCCTGAAGAAGTTGGTGTTTACCAGAGCTGGGGGAAACATTTGGCTCAGAGCCCACCAGCAGCTGGCACGAAAAGGAACATGTTGTTCATTACACAAGCCACGACGCCTGTGAAATAAAGGCAGCCCGTGCATCTACGGGAGGTCTGAATGCTCCCCCAGTGCTCCTGTGAAAACTTCATTGCCATCTGGTATCAAGAGGAGACCCCGTAAGAGCAGGAGGCTGAGTGCTGCTGGGTGGGCTCCTGCCATCCTGTGGGCTGGTGAGGATCGGTCACTGCAGGCAGCATGGTTAGGAGCACAGCTGGCCTGCCCTCTGCGTGCGTGAGCCCTCAGTGTCCACCACTGCTGGATGAAGACA
>RJWT010019136.1:0-18558 GCA_004365215.1 Cuniculus paca
GCTTTAGAATTTCTGTGGCGTAAGCCTGGGACTGCTGCTCAGGTGGCCTGAGCAGATTGAGAGGTGACACTTCAGGCCCAGGACAGTGAGAATGTCCCCAAGGACAGAGCCCCAGCATTGGTGGAGCAGCTGAGCAGCCACAAGGAAGTGAACTTCTGGGCTGGAGGATAGAACTGCATCTGGTGACCTTTGCCCATTTAGAGAGGTTATTGTCAGAAACCAGTCAATGACGCAGAGAGAATGATCAGGCAATGTTCGCATGTATGTGAGGATGCAGAAATAAAGCATATGTGATTCCTAGCTCTCTTTCCTCAGAAGTCTGTCCTGGGGCCACTCAATTTTTATAATTGAGGCTGGAGGTCTGGTAGGAAGGGGCTTACTGACAGAGGTGTCATATGGTGGAGGAGGGACATCACCAGCGCCCCAGCAGAGGGTAACTCTGGCAGAATGCACTCCTCCAGAGTCTCTGGGCAGCTGGGCCCCTTGGGTCACCAGGGCAGGGATGGGAGATTGTACACAACCAGCTGGCAGGGATGCATAGTACCTGAGCTGGCACATGGGAGCCTATGCCTACCACCACTCCATACCCCAGAGATGGCAGGCAGAATCCAGGGCTCAGGGCTCCAAGGCAGAGCCCTGAGAAAAGAGATACAGCACGGAAGGAGACCAGGCAGAGGCCAGGCAGTGCCCTGTAGTGACATGGTGCCAGCTCCCAACTCTGACTCTAGGGTTTCTTTGTTATTGTGGTGAGATACACATGACATAAAGTGTGCCATTTTAACCTTTGTTAAGTGCACAGTTCAGGGCATTAAGCACATTCGCCATGTTTGTGCAACCATCACTACCATTCACTTCCAGAACTTTCTCATCTTCTCAGGGATTCCAGACCCGTTGACCATTCCCTTCCCTTCCTCTCTTCTTCCCAGACCCTGGTAACCTCTACCTTACTTTCTGTCTTTAAATTTGCCCATTCTAGATATTTCATGGAACCATGCAGTGTTTGTCCTTTTGTGTCTGGCTTATGGTACTTAGCATAACATTTCTGAGGGCCAACCATGTTGGCAAGTATCAGAACTTTATTCTTTTTCCTGTCTGAATAATATTCTATTGGATGAATAGACTACATTTGTTGACCCATTCTTGTACTGATGAATGCTTTGGTTGTTTCTGTCTTTGGATATGTAAGGAGAGCTGTCAGGAACATTGGAGTCCTGGGTATTTTCTAGTAGTGCTGAACTGGACTGGAGTCCCTGTTCTGTAGTCCCTGCTCCTTCCAGCCAGAGGTGTCCTCCTCTTCTGCCTTCTCCCCTGCATACCCCTGCTACCCATAGGCATTGACTTGAACATCCTCTCAGGCTCTCCTGCCTGGTTCTCTCACACCTCACAGAGGAAAAGGAAGCCCTGCACGTTCTGCCCTGGTGATCACAGCCATTGACCCTGTGATGCTGGAGGAGACGCAAAGTGGGCACCCAGAGAGAGCTCTGAATGCTCACGGAACCAACCAGCCTGAGCACAGGGCGCATCGCTGCCCTCCTCGAGCCCACACAGCAGCCACTGGGCTCCAGGGTTCCCTGAAGGGCTCTGATCTTTCCTGCTCCAGGCAGGGCCAGTCTCCTCCTGTGTGGCACCACGTGAAAGCCCCTGCATCTCACTCATCCATGGCACTGTCTGCTCTCCAGCACCTGTTGTCATCACAAGGCCATGGCTGCTTCTCCCTGAAGGCCCCCTGCCCAGAGTTAGTACCTGCGTCACTCCTGCCAATTCACGTTCCCAGACGCCCGCAATGGGCCATGGTCAAGAAGCAGCCACGTACCCCTGTGCACAGGGTGTACCCTGGAGCTGGGGGCTGCCAGCTCTGCTGCCATCAGTCCAGCATGCTTCCCTTCCCCCATGTTTACACCAGAGAGAATTTTCTGGAAGGAGGAGGACAGGCAAACATTCCAGCATTGCTGGCAGTTAGTCATTACCATTCCAGTCTGCTTCTTGAAGCCCAAGAACCCTGCTGTAGTAATTCCCTTCCCTCATGAGAGGTATTGCTAACATGTTGACTTATAGCAGGTAAACGTTCAGAAAGTAAAACTGCATTGGCCAATTTCTGTTCACTTGGCTAGGCGCTCCAGACAGCACAAATTACTTGGCCTGATGTGCTCAAAGGCAGGATTTTTTTTTTAATTTTAAAACAAAAAAAGAATAAAAACGATGATGTAGAATTTCAAAACAAAATAACACATTAACAATGGTTAATTTATTGCATATTGTTATCATCAAAGTAGTTGTTCAGATTACAAGATATAGGCATGAAAAAATGACCAATCAAACAATGAAAGCACAAACCAATCTTTTGGATGAACTAATAGATTAGTAGTACAATCATCTATTGTGTGTGTGTGTGTGTGTGTGTGTATTCTTTTCCTTTCTTTCTTTTCTCCTTTCCCCTATCCCAGTTGTTCTTTCCTTTTGAGCAGTTTCTTTCCCTTTCCCTTTCACAATATCTATTGTACATTTTGGATCTTATTTCCTCTCAGGTTTTTACACTAGGAAGACAATATGCTATTTACTCATTTGAGTCTGATTTATTTCACTTGTATGGTCTCAAGTTGCATCCATTTACCTATAAAAGCCTCAAGTTTATTCTTCTTATAGCTGAGTAGTACTCTATTGTATAAAAATACCACATTTTATTTATCCATTCCTCAGTTGATGGCCATTTGGGTTGTTTCCAAGATTTAGCTATTACAAACTGTGCTGCTATAAAAATGGGTACACATGTATTGCTGTGGTATGATGTTTTCATTTCTTCTGGGAAAATACCTAGAAGGGGACTAGCTGGATCAAATGGGACCTCCAATCCTAGTTTTTTGAGAAATCTCCACACTGGTTTCCAGAGTGGTTATACCAGTCTACACTCCCACCACAGTGGAAAAGTGTTCCTTTTTCCCTACAGCCCCTCCAGCATTTGCTATTGGTTGATTTCTTGATCCTGCATTCTTTCTGGAGTGAGATGGAATCTCAGTGTTTTTTCAATTTGCATTTCTCTAATGACCATTGATGTTGAACATTTTTTCATATATTTATTTGCCATTTGTATTTCTTCATCTGAGAAGTGTGTTTTCATCTCAGATGCCCATTTTTGGATTGGGTCTGATTCGGGGGCCTGATTTTTTTTTTTAATTCTTTATATGTTCTAGATAAAAGTCCTTTGTCTGAGGGACAGTTGGCCAAGATATTTTCCCAATTTGTGGGTTTTCTTTTCACTCTGTTGGTGATTTCTTTTGATGTGCAAAAACTTTTTAATGAGATGAGATCCCTGTTGTTGATTCTTTGAAGTATTTCCCATGCAGTTTGTGTTTTGTGTATGAACTCTCTGCCTACCCCCTATGTCTTCAAAATTTCTACTTACTTTGTCTTCCAGTAGATTTAGTGTTTCTGTTTTAATCTTTAGAACTTTGATCCATTTTTACTTTAGTTTAGTGCATGGTGACAGACATGAGTCTAGTTTTAGTCTTCAGCACATGGAAAGCCAATTTTTCTAATTGCTCAAAGGCTTTTAAGAAAACACATGTCACCAGGCACAGTGGCACATGCTTGTAATCCCAGCACCCTGTGAGGCTGAGGCAGGAAAATGACGCATTCAAGCTGAGCCTGGACTACTTAGCAAGGGTATGTGTCAAAATAAAAATATAAAAAGGGGTGGGGATGTAGCTCAGTGTGAAGGCCCTGGATTCAGTCCCAAGTACTGCAGAAGAATTCAGAGAGAGAGAGAGAGAAAGACTGACTTAGCTGTGGTTTCATGAGTAAATTTGTGGGTCTGAGGTTGACTCTGTCTTCTACTAGCTTTGTGACCATAAACAAATCATTTAACCACTCCAAGCTCTAGTACTGAGGCATCATGGAATAGTGGGGTAACCTGTGAGCCAAAGTGAGGAAACTCAGCTTCTCATTCCAGTGATGCACTAGATCTGCCTTGCCCACAGGGTGAGTACCCAGGATGTTCCTGGCCTGGGATTCAGTGACCAGTCAGTGTTGAGTGAAAGGATGGACAGACCTTGACGTGACTGGCTTCATCTATACAATGATGAGATAGGTAGAGCCATGATCTTCAGGTCTTCTCCAGCCCAAATAAATAACATTTAAATCCTTTTAACTTTAGGGAAAAAGATAGCCTTAAGAGCTTTTTCACTGAGATAGGTTTCTAAGCACCATGTTATAAATCAGTAAAAATAATGCAGAAATTAGGACTCTAGTCTGCAGGAGGTAGAACCATGATCCACATGAGCTCAAGTCAATGAATCAGTTTCTTAGCTCCTTGCATTCATTCATTTTCTGCTATAACAAAATGCCAGTGCTGGGTGACATGTTGGAGAAGAGTTTGTTTAGCTCATAGCTCTTCAGGCTCAAGGACATTAGCACTGGCTCAGCTCTGGGGAGGGGCTCATGGCAGGTGATGTCACAGTGAGAGGAGAACATGCAAAGAAGAGACATCTCAAGGTGAGACAGGACGTTGAGCCCGGCATGGGGCAGGGTTGCTTTTTCATAACAACCCTCTCTGAGAACTAACAGGGCTCACACAGGAGCTACCTTAATCTCTTTCAAGGGCCGTGCCCCAGTGACCTGCCATTAGGTTCCTCCTGTTAAAGCTTTCCTTTCTTGTCACCACCCTGGGGACCAACTTCTGGCATGTGAAATTTTGGGGTGTACACATAAGCCGTATCCAAAGCATAGCATTTCTGTAACAGCCTAGATATAGAAAGAGCCTAGAAGTCAGTGATGGTGAACGTGTGGCACATGTGCCACAGCCAGCTATTTGTTATCATTGAAAGCTCTAAAAGGTTCATCATCACCTGGTACAGCTCCAGGCCAGGCAGGACCTGGTGCCTAAACAAGCTGCTGCCCAACTGCCTCTTGGTTCCATTTCCCTCTCAGTTGGCTCCTTTCTTAGTCAGACTCACTAAGATGTCTGTCTGGCACCCAGGAGCTAAAGATTTTTTCTCTCTCTGCACTGTCTGCAGCAAAAATCCACTGGAGACTCTAGTTGCTTCAGCCTGACTTTAGTCTTCCCCATTGCCAAACCAGATGCTGTGGACAGTGACCTAAGGTTCCCAAAGCCAGGGACTGATGTCATCTCTGCCTGGACCAAATGCACCGCAGTGCAAATGTGAAAGCAATGCAAAGACAACCCTTGACTGGTTACCATTGTGTTGTTGCCTTACGAGGTCTTTGCCATGCCGAAGCTCATTGTTGTATAACTCCAGGTTAGTTGGCACCTTCTGGTTGACTGAACTAAAGTTTCATTTTTCTCTAATACAGATATTTGCAGGAAGTGACCCTGAATTTCATTTGGTCTATGTGTGTGGTTCAGGTAGGGTCCAGATGGCCTTCTCACTCCAACAGACCCAGTGTTCTCAGCTGGTTCTCCAGAAATCCTTACGTGTTGGGGAAAACGCGTGATTGTGTTGCTGGCAAATTGTTTTCCTTTTCCGTTGTTTGCTTTTTATTCTGGAGGGTTTACATTACTGTATAGTTAAATTTCTAGACCTGTCACATCTCTGACTTGCACTCCGAAACCTGATGGACACACAGATTTTCTTCTGAATTTTTATGGGTTCATCTTTTACCACTAAAGTCTTTAATACAGCTGTAATTTATTTTGGCACTTGGTATAAAATGAGCCTCCAAACATATTATTTCCAGAGACATTTTTCTGCAAATAGCATTCACTGATTGATTCTTTGTGGTATGTCTCGTGTTTTAATCCTCATACACAGTTCAGTCTGTCCAAGGGCTTGCTCAGTTCTAGAGATATCTTTACCAGTGCCCTGGTGCCACTAAACCTTTCACTTATGCCCCATCACTACACATGGTTCATATTTAGGAGAGTTTGTCTTATTCTTTTTTGTATTTCAAAATTCCTCAGCCATTCTAAAACTTTAGTCATTTTGGCAAGTGCTCAAATAAACAAGTTCTACTAGGATTAAATTACAAATTGATGTAGGAATTGCTGGCATCTTCATTCACTTCTTTCCCCTCCAGGAACTGGCCTGTCTCTCCTTTCACATCTTGTGGTGGGGTTGGCAGTGCTCTTAGCACATCCTGCTTGTTGCTTATGAGTCGCTCCTAGCAGTTTTATTACTGTGAACCCAGCTAGCATGATGACTTATCCCTGCTCTGCCCACAGTGCTCGCAGCCTGAGGCTGGGGTTTACCTAATTTTTGAGACACATTAAATGTTAGTCCAGAAGAAAGAATGACCTTAGGCCTGGGGCTGTAGCTCAGTGGTAAAGCACATGCTTAGCCTGTGCAAGGGTGGCTCTGCATTTGCCTCCTAGCACCAGAAAAAGAAAAAGATAAAAGAGCAATTTTACTATGTCTTTATAAAGGGAGCCGGGACTTGGCCATCCTATATCTTATGGGGAGTGGCTGCCAAGTGCAGGTCAGTAGCCAAATGTCCTGAACTTTGGTCTTTGGCTCTGCAACTTTTCCAGAAAAAAGAAAACAGAGACAGGCACATAAACTCAGTGTTCATGATCACTCGATCACTTTGGGCAGCATTCAGGTTGCTTTTGGCATGTGCGTTGCTTTAGAAGACAGAAGAGCATCTCAAAACTATTGGTTCAGTGTTATTTTTAAAGAATGAAGAACATGCTGTAGAATGTGGGTTTTACCTTTCCTATAATACTACCAATTTTTAATTACTCTTGGCTGGAATGAGAGAAAAATACAAAGCTTCTAGCTGTTTCAGCTCCCCCTAGTGACAAATAAAGCCAGTCTTAGAGCCCATTAAGTGAAATTAAACGGGTTCAGAGCTGTGCTGGTTTGGAAATGTGTTTATAATGAAGACAGTATGGCAGTTGCTTACAGGGTAATTAATGTCATTGCCCCACACTTCCCAGGGCTGTGCTATCTCTCATCATCGCCCATCAGTGGGGTGCCTAGGTGACCATAAACAGGACACATGGTGATGACCTCATGCAGACCACAGGCAGTTCCCACGGTTCCCGGGGACCCAGTCTCCCTGCCCACACCATGAGCACTGCTGGGTGTAAGCACAACACAGCCTCACATCAGGAGAAAGCAAATAAGTGTCCACTGGTGACCATCACTGTCATGGTCGCCCAGTGGACACTGCTGTCTCCAGCTCACAGAAGAGTCTTTGACTTCAAAGATGGGTAGAGTCATGTTTTATCAGGATGCTGAAGTCTAGGGCACAGAAGGCTCTGGGGCTCCTTTCTGCCTCTGGGACTGCAGTTCAAGCTGTCCACGCCCTTATCACACAAACATGTCTCTGAAGCCATAGCTGGGAGTTCAGACTGAAGCTTCCTGGGAAGGTGCCCTGCAGTGGTCTTTCTGTGCACAAAAAGCTGGCCACCCCCTCACCACACTAAGGAAGACTGATGTCATTTGCATCTTCACTGCCACGTCCAGCACATATAACCCAGGACTCCTCTTGGTGAGTCCACTGAGCCAAGCTGGCAACCCTGTCTGGGAAGAGCACTTATGAGCAAGTCAGGGGGCCCTAGCAGGGAGTGAAGGGCAGACTGTGCTGGGATGGGGTCCAAAGACTCACTTGCTCTCAGGATCAAGCCCTCGTTCATACAGGCAGACCCAGCCTGGGAGAGGAAAGGCAAGGAGGCTGGCCAGGAGACAGCCTCGTAAATGCGGGTGGGGGTTGTACTTGGGCCCCTCATCCAGAAGCCTCGAAGGTTATCATCCCCACCCCATTGTCTGTGCAAGTCTCAGCTCCACACAGCCCTGTTTCAGTGCCTGATGCTCCTTGGAAAGGATCCTACATGGCCCGCAGCCCTGAGTCAGTGCGTGGCCCTGTTCCCTGGGAAACCCTCAGCTGTGCTGTATCATCAGTCCATTGAGATGGCTCCACTTAGCATCCATTTGCCTAGGAGATCATGGCTGAGGGCAACAGGAAACTCCAAAGCCCAGGCTCTGCCCCGGAAGAGCTCCTGCTGCCTGACCTGTGGTCTTTCCAAGGTGCAAAGCTCTCTGAGGTCTACAGGTCACCTGTAAAGGGTTGAGCCATGTGCATGTCACTGAGCTCAGGGTGGACTAGAGTAGGGGCTAGAGCTGAACCTGATACAGGACCATCTACCTCCACGTGTACGGCCAAGAATATCAGCCTCCTTCAGGCCTGGCATCCCACCTGGAGGGGTCCATACCCAGTCCTCTGGTCACAGTGACCCTAGAGGGAAAGGAGGATTTGAGAGTACTACGACTATAATTTCAACCATCCACAGCTCAAATAGACTAGCCCAGGTGGCTGCAGCTCCACCACCACCTCCAGACTCCTCAGCTTCAGACCCTTCTGCCTCTGGAGCTGCACTGCTCACAGGCCTGGGCTCTTGACTTCCAAGCCAGGCCCCCTCCGCAAACCATGCTGTCCCCTTCTTTCCCTGTTCCCTTCAGCAGGGGCTGCAGACATGGCCCAGAGGCCAATGCAGGGCCATTTCTGTGAAGAGGATTTTCATAAACACAGCCACACCTTTTTCTGTAAAGACCTAGACAGAAATTATTCAAGATGCATTTGCCAAAGAAAGGCAGTGTTTAGTGGTTGGGACAGAGGCCTTGTGGCCTCAAAGCTTAAAGTATTACCTGAGCCTTTACAGAAAAACCTTCCGCTTCCAGCCTCAGAAAACAACTTGGACCTTGGAGTCAGACAAGTTCAAATCTAGTCCATTCTGGGGTGCATAACAGCCCTTCTGAGCCTGTTTTTCCCTAAGTCACAAGATGGAAACAAAATGTTTCTCCAACAGCGTAAATTTTGAAAACACAGCAGCAGAGGATGCAGTTGATTAATCAGGTTGTAAACCGCCAGTGCACAGCAACTGTGGTTCTAATGCAACCGGGGTCAGGCCCTGGGTCCCACTGTGAAAGGAAGCTGACTCTACCTGCAAGGAAAACAGCAAACAAGAAACAGAGCCATGTGGCACAGCTGGTTTGTTGGAGAGGCTTAAAAGTCTCCTATCTAGTGGGTGGGAATAGTGGTTGAACTGATAAAGAAGGAGGGAGCACCACTTGCTAATGATGGGAAAACAAAGATCATTACAGGGATGAAATCAGAACCTGAATGTGTTCAGAGGCAGTATGCAGATAGAAAGCTTAGAGCTAACCCTTAAAGTTGAAATATTTGTCAGAAAAATACATTTATTAATATGAGTCAAAAATTCTCTGGCCTCAGCCTTCCTTTCCTATTAAAACACCTGTTTCTCAAACACCATTTTAAACCCACTCAATTTCTTAGGGTGGCCGCTGCCTTATCCCAGCAGATCAGCTGATGCCTCCCTCCCAGGTTGAGGAAGGGAGGGTCCCCTGTGTCACTCTGTGGTTGAGGGGGTGCTCTCAGGGGTTCTTGGTGTTCAATGTGGCAAGGTTGGGAGGTGGGGCTTTTAAGAGGCAGAGCTTGGTGAGAAGTCCTTAGGTCCTGAGGTCATTTAGAGGCAGGCCCTCAGAGGAGGTGGTGGGACCCTAGTCTCTGCTTTCTGCCTCACCATGTGATCTCTGCTCCCACCAGTGCTGGAGACAAAGCTGAAGGGGGATCCTACCCAGAGTCTGTCTGTACCACGTTGTTTGAATTTCCAGCATCCAAAATGGAGATCTTTTCTTTATAAAGTTAGGCTATCCTAGGTATTTTGTGGTAGTAATGCAAAGTGGACTGATATATCTCTATGCTCGTAGACCATCAGCGGAAGGATCCAACCCTTCCACACATATCCATGTGCCCAGTCAGAGCCTAAAGTTCTTGTCATCACCTCCACTCTGTGCTTTGGAGGTGCTTGTGATCAGGCTCCTCAGTTAACTCCTGCTCTGTCCAGCATCCTGTCACCCTCACCAACAAATGGGCCAGCACAAAGGGCAGGTGCAGGTCTCATTTCATCTCAGATGCCATGTATGGACTCATGTTGACTCTGACAGGGGGTTATTGCTGGATACTCATCTGAAATCCAATGTTCCTGATGGGGCTCCACCAAATTCCAGCCAGGCTCTGAGCTCCCTGACTTTGTAGAGACTGGGCTCAGGACAGGCATCCTCCCCAAGGACCTGCTGCTCCACTTAAGATGAGTAGTCAGCTGGTAATGTGTAATGAGTTGCCCCAGTTATGTACTAGAAACAACACATCTGCTAATTCCTAGTTCCTGTGGGTTGGAATCCAAGCAGAACATAGCTGGGTCCTCTGCTTCAGGATCTCTGGAAGAGTGTCAGCAAGGCCTGTGACTTTGAAGGATCAGGCAGGGACAGACCCATGTCCAAGCTCACTTACGCAGCTATTGGCAGTATTCTGTTCCTCAAGGGCTATTGGTCTAAAGCAATGGTGGTGAACCTTTTAGAGATCAAGTGCCCAAACTATAACCTGAAACTCACTTATTTATCGGTGTCAACTCAGCAATTAAACCTGAATAATGAGGTTTCAGTATAAAGACACAACCTTTCTTAAAAGAAAAACACAATAACAGAACTCTCAATGATATAAACAGCCCGCTGGGGCTCACATGCCGTAGGGTCACCACCACTGGTTTTACCACCTCAGTTCCTGGGAGCTGTTGGCCAGAAGCCTTCTTGCGTCCCTTCCATGCAGGGCCTTCCCACGGAGCATCTCACAGCTGGGCAGTTACTTCACGGCAGCCAGCTGGCAAGAGGTCAACAGGTGTCCCACTGACAACATGGAGCCCTGTCCCCCACCCAGTTCCCTAGCAATCCCCTGGCTAGGGAGGGGACAGCGTTGACCCTACAGCATCAGGGAAGAAGCCTGTGGTAAAACACAGGAGCCCAGCTCTCCTGAAGTCCTGCTTTCCAGTAGCCAGTCATTTTGTTTCATCCTCAAACTTTTGAAGTTTGTCGTTTTCCCATCTTTAACTCATGAACTATGAGGCTGAGAGAGACTAAGCAGAGTACCCCAAGTCACGCAGGTAGACCCAGGTGTGAGGACTGAGAGCTCAGGGCTCTGGCCCTGCCACCAGCCTGTAGTCTGGACCACATGTTAGTGACTTTGCTAAAGACAGTTTAGTGACCAGTTTCCTGATGTTCTCTTGTGGGATTTCCTAGAGCAGTTTTTGGGGCTGGCTGAGCAGTGCAGGTGACAGGAGAAAAGGTGGAGGGATTTGGTGCTCAGAGGAAAGGTCAGGCAGCCAGAGGGGGACATGGCCACCTGAGGAGGCTGTTGGAGACCCAGGCCTGGACTCCCCACTGCCCCTAGGGGGTTGTGGGAGGAGGGCTCAGAGTCAGGCTGCTGACTGAGCACGCTTGAACCCACACATCTACCAGCTGTGATCTTGGCCCAGTTGATCTCCCTGGGCCTTGGTTTCTCATCTGTGAAATAAGGCCAGTGAATAGCAGGGTGATGAGGACTGTGTGAGTCAGATGAAAGGTGAGCAGTCACCTGGTGCACAGAAACACCTGCAGGGTCACCAGCAGCACCTCTGTGCACATGTCACCTGTGAGCGGTCATGATTACAGCAGCAGATGGGCTAGAAATCACCTCCACCTGCTTGTGACCTCAAAGCCCTGGAGAATTCTGAAGAGAGGGGCGTTCTAGGCTGAGAAAAGGGTGGGCCACATACCTCACATCCATACAAGTTTATAAAATATGGTCTTCTCACTCGGAATTCCCTGTTTTGAGCATTTTAAAAATTACTGGATAGCTGAGCGTGGTGATGCACATCTGTTGTCTCACCATTAGAGAGGCTGAAGCAGGAGAATTTTAAGTTCAAGTCTCACCTGGGCAACTTCGCAAGACCCTGTACTCAAATAAAAAATAAAAGGATTGAGGATGCGGCTTGATGGTGGAGCACCCCAGGTTCAATTCCTTGTACCACAAAAAAAGAAAAAAAATTGCTTGATAATGCCAGCTGAAGTTCTCTTTGTGACCTGCAGTCCTGGGGACCAGGCTTTGGACTCTTGGCTCATCAAGGGTGCTGGGCGCTGAACTTCCTCCTCCAGGACAGCAGCCATTCAGATGCGTTGCTCTCGGGACCGTGCTCTTCACTGCACACAGGAGTTCCATGTTTCCTGCCTCACCCACCAAGACCACCAAATCCTCACTCTCTGGCTTTCCTGCTTCAAGATGCTGCTCTCTATCTCAAATTCCAACTTGTCTCCAACTGAGTTGAAGCAACATGTTCCACCTAGACCTCCTTTATGCATGGAGAAGGCCCCAGAGGCCACATAATTACCCAGACCTGGATCATGTCTCCAGTATTCCTGCTTCAGGGAACAGATGGGTTGGGAAAGCTTGCAGAGAAAGTAAATTAGATTAGAGAATTCTGTTTCCTGTTTACTTCAATGAGGAGTCCGACAGAGTATGTGACCAAGAAAATGTTGATGCAATTATAGTGAATTGATGAGTGTAGAATTTTTTCAATCATATAAGGAAATACTTATTTCATTATAGTAAAGCATTAACAATGAACCTGAAATTATCAGTTAAAAACCTGTCCTACCAAAACAATAACTGAAAGTAGAAACCTAGTGTGGTCTGTCATAGTCTAACATGCATCTAGCAGAAGCAGGTGCTCAGCATGACCAAGATGATTGGGCAGCAGCAGGAGCCCTGCATGGCCAAGGGTGATTCTGGTGGTAGTGGCTACCTGCTGGGGCCAGGGGTGGCCCTAGAACAGGATGATCTGCTTACTGTGAACCAAACAGACAGCAGCTTTCTCACTTCAGACTTCTGCTTCTTCCTTTCCCACCTCCCAAAGTGCCCTTGCTCCCTGGTCCATTGTCCCGTGGTAAATTCTCCCTATTATGTAAGCCAAATGTTCTGTCTTCCAGAAACACGCACTTCCCCAGCCAGAAGCCATCTCTCCTGGCCCTGTGAATTTGTGCTCACCTCTACCTTGTGTTATCGGTACTGTAATTCCTCTCCCTTGTTAAATTGTCTCTTGCATCTATGTATCCACCCAACCCCAGTCCTAAGCCCAGGGCCTGGTTAACTTTCAGGAAGTGTCCAGCAAATGTGCACTGTGGAAACAAAGCTTCGGACCTCAGTGGCCCCGACACCCACGAGACGCTCACCGTTGTGTGGCCTGTCCTCAGGATTTGCTATGCCTCCCTTCCTCCTGTTCGCTATTTTAGACCAAGGCTCTTCTAGTCTAGAGGATGTGGGAAAGGAAGGCTGTGGCCACATAGCCCTCTGGAGCTTCCGTGAGGTGGCGGCCCCTGTTCACTGCTGCCCATGTACTGCTGCTGTTCCCGTCTTTGATCACAAAGGATCATATGGTCCATGGAGTTAGCAGAGGCCACTACAAGTCCCACAGCTCTGCCACTCTCTAAAGTCAGACAGATGAATCTCCCACCACAGGGAGTATATTTTTCTTTGTTTTGCATTACCAAGGAATGAAACCAGCAAAGCCTTCACACTGAGCTACACCCCTGGCCATTTTTAATAATAATTTTATTTTGAGATAGAGTCTCACTAAGTTATTAAGTTGCTCAAACTGGGCTCAAATTTGTCATGGAGTGGATATCTGAATGGGAGAGTGAAGGACTGAATGAGCATCCTTCTCACTGCAGGGTCAATTCCTACAACTCTGAAACTTCCCTGTACTCTCTCAGGCCTCTGCTGCCCTACCAAAGGCCCCATGCAGCCGTCCCTTGTCCTCAGGGACCCCCTCATCATCAGGGCTGCATCCCAAATGCCAGCAGAGATCTGAAACTGTCAATGCACTGAGCCTGTACATGCTAGTTTTTCCTATCTGTGTATACCCATGGTATAGTTCCGTTCATCAATTAGATGCAGTGAACAATTAACAACTCCTAATAAAATAGAGCAGTTATAACAATATACTGTAACAAAAACTACCTGAATGTGGTGTCTCGGGAATTTTCCATTTAACATTTTTGGACGAATGTTGATCATGGGTGACTGAGACCACAGGTGGGGTACACGTGGAGCATTTCTCTTTTCCTTGAGTGTGCTGGTGCTATCTGCTGCTTCCCTGCAGCCACAGGCTCCTACACTCCAAGGAAAGGGCTGAGCCCAGATGGGGTACAGAACCCTCTGGCAGTAAGCTCATCCAGGTCTGAGAGAACACGGAATAAACAGAAAATGAGGCTAGGCGTGGTGGTATATGCCTGTAATCCCGGCACTTGGGAGGCTGAGGCAGGAGGAGTGCTGTGAGTTCAAGACCAGCCTGAACTTCATATGAAACCCTGTATCAAAAAGAAAAAAAAAATAAATGAAAGAAAAGAAACGAAACGACAAGACAAGACAAGACAAGACAAGACAAGACAAGACTGAGTTGGGGACAACCTTTGTGCTCCGGTGTCTGTTTCTTGATCCAACTGAAGCGGACGGCCACCCCAGGTGGTGAGCCAGCCCGGAGTTGAGTGAGATGGACAGAGCGCAGCTGTAACTGCTCTGTGGGGCTTCCCTGCCAGCTTCCACTCCACCCTTTCCTGGCAGAGGCAGCAAGTCCAGGGAGAGCCAGACGGTAGCCTGGCTCAGCCCACAGCACCCAATTTAGTAGACTTCCCCAAGCAACCAGGCAGGATTCCAGAAACCTCTGGAACACTGCTATAGCTGTCAGGTACAGGAGGCCTCTGGAAGTCCCCAAGCCTTCTGTGTTACTAGTTAGTGAAGTCTCTCCCAAAGCTGTTCCAGTGTTCTGGTGCAGGTACAGGGGCAACCCTGTCGGGACTGGATGCAGATAGTGCTGCCATAGCATCATCAGCTCTGCACGAGACCTAGGGAGCAGATCACAGCCTTACACCACCTTTCCATTCACCTCTGATGCGGTTTGTAGGCGATCTGTGATTCAGCAAATCTAGAAATTGCTGGTTAAAATGCTTTTTAGACATAATTTCATGCATTTTAAAGAAACGTACTGGCTGTTATTTGTGTTCTTACGCCACAAATGTTAAGATAAGGAAACAAAAAGATAACGACTGAGCCAGCGCTCCATCGACTCCCCAACTGCACACACGTTCCTTGAATGAGGCTTGCATTCAGCATTGGGAACAGCAGGGCCTTTCTGAAAGTCAAGTTCTCCTATCAGGCTGGAGTTCCAGCAGCTTTTGGGAGCCAAAAAAATGAGTCTCAAAACCGACAAGCTCTGCTCGGTGTTTACATATATTTCTCTCTTCCCTGCATGTGACATCAACAAAAAAAAATTCTTTGTTACCTGCAGAACCTTTATAGCACAAACACCATACTGCAGCATAACTGATGGGGTCATGGAAGCATCTCAGCCGCCTGAGATGGCACTGGGGCCTTTGTCCAGTCTGTGTCAATCCCAGCCAAGAGACGCGTGGGCTCCTGGGTATGGGGTGAGGGGGTTGCCTGGAGCGCATGAATTCCACTGGTTCCTGCAGATGGATATGAGTCCAGGGATATTGCTGCACTGGTTTTGGTTGAGTCCATGTAAAGAAACCCTTAGGGACGTTGGGGGGTTCCTAACCCACGACCGGAGTAATGACCATGCTCAATTTTGCCTTTCACATTTTAATTGTACAACAGTAATTTTGCAATAGAGTTGCCGATGGCAAACATGCAAAAGACATTAACTTTATTTATGTTTTGGATTATTAATGTGGCTGTTAAAATTCCTCCAGTTAGTTTTGATTGAATTGTTTTTTTGTGTGATTCTGTTGTTTAATGGAGCGGTAAATAAGAATTTCTGATAATGAGGCTGAGCATCTGTCACAGCAACCTGGTGCGGGTTATTAACATTTCCATTAACGGCAGGGTGGGCAGTGATAATATGGAAACCACACAGTTAGAACAAAATAAATAGTCGGTGTCAGGCTGAGCGGGTGTTAATTACTATTTTATTCTACAATGGGGGAGCAGAAAGTGGGGAGGGGGCACCAAGGGAGGGCGACTCCCGAGGTTATTCTCTGCCCTGAAGGCCTCTCAGCCTAGGTGCTGGCCATCTCCCTGGGCAGGGACTGGTCACCTGTGTTTATAAACAGATTGAATCCAAAGGCAGCCAGCACTCCTGGAGCGCAGGCCAGGGTTGCAGGAGGTGAGGAGGATTCAGCTAGCTTCTGCTTTCCCAGAGCCAGGAACCCGAGAAAAACTCCATTCAACTCCCCAGGGTTCAGCCTGGCCCCGGTTTCCACCAGGAGTGTCCAGGCGGTAGAAGAGAGTAGGTCCCAGGAGGCAGAGAACAGATCGTCATGAGAAGGTGCCCAGCATGCACTTAAGAGACAGCATGAAGCTGGCAAAACAGAGAGGATGAAAATGTTCCAGACGGCGGCATGCACAGTTTGCTGTGACCTTGACATGGTACCCAGGGATCACCTCCCACTGGACGGAAGGGCAAGGAAGTGAGAACTTGCTACTCTGAATTTGCAGCCAAACCAGGCCTCAGAGCAACTTGGAGCCATAGTCATAGAAATTCAGTACCTGGTCCTCAGGGAGGAGTGACAACCCTACACTAGCTAGAATGGGGCTGTATAACCAGGACAGCGAAGCCTGTGATAGCAGCCCAGATGTCTTTATTTTCTGTAACCTCTGCCACAAACTCAGCATTTCCCCAATCAGGAATGTTGGCACAGCAGGACCTGTGGCGCCCACCCCCTAGGTACCTCGAGAACCTCCAGGTGTCTGCCACACTCATGGCTCGCAGTAGGTGTCAGACCATCCTGAGCCTGCACCCTGTGTTCACCAATAGCATATTTGTCATTGAATAGTCAGTTAACTTACCTAGAGACATCAGTTTTTCCTGCAAATCTATATATTTTATTTTGTGGATTTAGGAATGTTCTTCTAGGAGGGCTTGTAGCACTCCCTGATTCAAGGGCTTGCTAAGAGCTGCATGTGGTTGTGCCTGAGGCTTCCCAACCGGGGCGATGTCCAGGGCACTGTCTCCCATGCTGTCCTCCAGGAAATGAGGACTTATGTGACCCCTGAGGGGATGTGGTGGTGGTCCCAGCTGGCTCATGAAGGGTCACCCCAGTTACCCTCATGTCCCCTTCTTTCCTCAGCCCCAGCGATGGCCCCGCAGAACATCCAGGTGACCCCACTCACAGCCAGCCAACTGGAGGTCACATGGGACCCACCACCTCCAGAGAGCCAGAACGGAAACATCCAGGGCTACAAGGCAAGCTGATGGGGGTGACTCTTCCTTCTGCTCACTGTGTGCCCCGCAGGAGGCCCGAGGGCTTCAACTGGGATGCTGGCCCTGCTCCAGGGCACCGTCTGGCTCACTGTGCCTTGCTGCTTTCTCAGCAGCAGATGGACAGCAGACACAGCCGGAAACCAGGCCCTGAGTGAAAGCTATTGGGGTGGATAGGGGAGTACTTACTGGGGCTGCTTTGTGCCCATCACAGAGCAACCCAGGTGGCAGCTTCAGCTCATCTGAAGGTGCTGAGGGCTTGTCCCTGCTCTGGACACTTGACCTTGCAGTGGGAACCTGGCTTCTTTCTGTCTACTCCAGAGCCCCCAGCCCATTTGCTAATAGCAGCAGGAAACAGTGTCCTCAAAAGAATATGCTCTCCATCCCAGCATTGCCCTGGATCGCTACTGCACATTACTCTCAATTCATTGAGTGAGACTCTGGGAGGGGGCCTGAGAATTGCATTTCTAATGAGTTTGCAGGTGGTATGGATTCTGGGATCCCCACTTTGAGAACCTCTGGACTAAAATAGCTTAATGCTATAAAGACGGAGGAAAAGAAAAGCAGCCTGGTGTACCATGTATCGGGGAGGGATGATTACACAGAGTGGTTTATCCAGCAGCAAAGTGCTCCTGGCTGCTTCTCTACCCTAAGACCTAGGAGCCCTGATACCCACGAAAGCCCCCTGCAGAAAACACTCACATCCTTCCCCAGAATTAATGTCCTTGTCTGGCCTCCAGGAGCCCCAGTTGATCAGTTACCAGATTCTCTGGGCTTGCCTGCCCTGATGACTATTGGGCCAATTAAATGTCCATTTAAAAATGATTTTTGTAAGTGTTTTATGAAAATTAATACCTTCCTCCATGGCAGGGCTTTTACAGTGATTAATGGGGTACTGGAAGGTCCTGTGAGCCCGGAGGCCAGGTGCTATTTATGTATGTCCAAAATATGTTTTCTCATTTCCTTAACGATGAAGACATTGAACTTGGATATTGATCACAAGTTAGCTGGGGCTGTGTGAGTGCAGAATCCTCTCTGGTCACCTCCCCTGTGTCTTGCAAATGGAAATCAACCACACTCACCAGTCAGACCTTGCTCCTCACAGGCGTGACCTGGGGGTGTACAAGGTGGGATGCTGGCCCCAGCTTCCCAGTGCCCAACGTCACCGCTGTGTTACTTTTACACCCGAGGCACACTGCTCTCGGGGCCTGGCTCAGGTTTAGGCCCATGAGCCAAGATGGATCCACAGACTGATGCAGTCTTTGGGCAGCTCAGCTGGCACTGGCTGGAGCAGTGGTTTCCGGCCAGCTGTCTAGGGAAGCAGTTCTGGCAACCAACTCTGACCTTTGTACTTAGACATGAGGTTCATGTGGGAGCACATCAAAGCTAACTCGAGGAAATGCTGCCCCAGGGAGGCATGGGCTTTCCTGCCAATTCTCTTGTTGAATCTCTTGTTGTCGTCGTCATTGTCTTCTTCTTCTTCCTCCTCCTCCTCC
>RJWT010019137.1:0-18542 GCA_004365215.1 Cuniculus paca
GTTGGGGGGGTCATGGCGGTACAGGGTATCCCCATTTGAAGTGAAAAGGAGGTATCAGTTTTAGGAAGCATAAAAAATTTTTTTTGATTGGTTTTGGGGTTTTTTGTTGTTCTTTTAATCTGGGAAACCTCAGTACTACTGTCTTGCCAAAAACATATATATAAGGAAAGAAACAAAGCTTCATTAGCTTTGAAGCAGCATTTGCTTTCACCAGTTTACAGTTAAGAAGCGTTTACCTTATCAAAGCTACTATCTCAACAGAATAACTATTTCCAAATATGGACCTGAACAGCTGTGGGGACTGCTGGGAGACAAGCATGATCCCTGGCTGCTATACAATGGTTTGCTGTAGGACTGAAGATGTAGCTCAGTGGCAAAGTGCTTGCCTAGCACTTGTGAGGCCCTGGGTTCAGTCCCCAGTTCTGCCAACCAAAGGTATGCTAAGGAAGGATTTGTGCATTCACACCACGCCCCATCAAACTCGCCCAGCAGCAACTTGCAGTCAATTTTAGGCCACCATCCTGACAGTACTCCACCAACTCTCCTGGAGGGAGGACTCTCTTAAACCCAGAATCACCTCAACATAAGGAACTCACTGCAGGCGGCTGTGGGTATCAAGAACATTTTGGGACATGTCTGTGGTTCTCTGGACCTTTGAGTGTTAGATAACAAGACTGAACATCTGAATTCTATGTGTCAGCTAGCTCACTGGTGTTCCAGAATCAACTGACACTCTATACAATGTACTGCCTCTTATACAACATGGGTTGGTGGCTCATATCCTAAAATATGCTGAACTGAATCTCACAATTCCCTCCCCCTTTCTTCATACCCCTGTTGTTTGAGCTAAAATAACATCAACATGATGTTCCAAATCAAAGTTCCAACATCCTTATTAAAAGGGGAAAAAAAAAAAGCTCCCAAGTTAAAATGACCTAATTTGTTTGGCAGCTTATACAGAGGCCGGAGGCTTAGAATACAAGCCACATTCCTTCAACATCTTTAGCAGCAACACCATATTTGGTAATCAATATCCTGCTCTGCTGAGTTTCTCTCCATAGGGATTAGCTCTGCCCAAACCATTTTAAATGTTAAAGTATGATAAAGAGGAGAGAGAGCAAGCTAGGGTAAGGGAGAACACTTTAAGTGTACAAGGAAAAAAACAACAGAGGAGAAAGATGAAAAAGGAAGTAGGAGACAAGGGGGAAAAATATACCTTATGTTTTTAATTAAAATCTAGTAAGATTTCTTCTTTGACTAGAGTAACTTCACATTAAATGCTGTCAAGATAAGATTACTGTCATGTGGAAAGGAGAATCCCTGCCTTTCCAAACCATCCTCCCTGGTTTATAATTTACCAAAATTGCTCATAGTGAAGACAAAATCCTCTTCTCAACATAAACGGTGTCACAAAGACCAGAAAGAACAGTCTCCTCATATTGCTATGGTATTAAAGGAGGATAAACAGGTACTTAGAAGCCACTCAATCTGACTGGCTAAGGGACAGCCAACAGTTTCCACCAAAGTGGGTTCAGGATGATCTCCTACAAGGGCTATGTTCCCAGGAGAGATGTAAAGACACTGCAGACAAACAGCACATCTCTCACTGGCTGTTCCATGCAAAGCAAGGAGCTCCTGGGAAGGCATTATGGAGGAAGTATTGGAAAAGCACAAGTTCACCAGGTGGCAGTCAGTCCGGGAAAGGGCTCAGCACATTTCTGTGCGACAGGATACGGAGAGGGTGTGTCCGTGTGGAGGGGAAACAGGCCTGCATAAGCAAGTAGGAGAGAGATCACAAAAGACCTCTTCTGCTCAGAGTAAAGGCTCTGGAGACATGCAGGGTTGAGATTCTCAAATGCTAGTGTATACTGAAATTAAACAAAAGACTTGTTAAAAAGAGTGCTGAGTCCCCAGACAGTGTTTATAATTCAGGATTTCTGGGGTGGACCTGAGAATTTGCATTTCTAACAAGTTCTCAGGTGTTGCTGATGTTGTCTGTGCAGAGACTGCATTTATGAATCAAGGAGGTAGAAGACAACTCTACTGGTGGCAGGAAAGGTGGACTCCATGAAGAAAGTACAGCAGAGCAGTGGGGAAGCAATAGAGTAGCCCTGAAA
This sequence comes from Cuniculus paca, assembly GCA_004365215.1. Taxonomy (NCBI): domain Eukaryota; kingdom Metazoa; phylum Chordata; class Mammalia; order Rodentia; family Cuniculidae; genus Cuniculus; species Cuniculus paca. The sequence continues at coordinate 2,118 of RJWT010019137.1, forward strand.
GGAGAAGTCAGATGGGACAGCTGCCTTGATGAGCCTTTTTTGAGAAGGGCACTGTTGTAGTCAAGGGCTGCAAGGAGAACAATACAATACAGGCCACTTAATTTATACTATTATTTTATGAGAGTCACCCAGAGTCAAATACAAGAAATACAGGAAATCTGTCAACGCACTAAAGACCTAGAGGATCCAGCCAAGGGCCAGTAACCCATAGCAATGGGCTGCATGAGTCCAGCTGGAGACCTAGAGCCCAGGACAATAACTCATGCAAGTCTGTTTCATGGATCTGCACTGGGAAGGCCCGAAGGTCAGCAGTGGAAGCTAGAAAGTCTATGTGAGTGGGGTGAAGGATCTGTGCCAGTAGGTTGAGGGTTCTGCACTGGAGCCAAGAAACAACGCTCAAAATAAGGACCAGGGCTCCCCTGAAAAGTACCATGGCCGTCCTCAGCGACATGATCCCAAGCTTCTGCAATGATGATAACAGCCAAGTTCATATCAGGAAGCCAGCATGACAAGCTTTTCCATGAGAACCAACAGCTCCAAACAACAACACTTAGGAGAACCTACAACACTGCTCTTTTTCTCCACTTCTTTTTATGCTGGCAACTGTCCTCCAGTGGACCCTCTACATTCAACACCATGCTGATTCAGTTCAGTTGGTGTTAAGTGGACCACCAATTTTTAATCCACTACAGGGATTCAGGGGACAACATTCTGTGTCATTCTCTGACCACAACTGGTTATTCAGGAACAGATGATACTCAAAGTGACCCAACATGTCTCCTCTTTGGGGGATTTCACTTTAAAGACAGACATACCAAAATGGAGGAGGGGCGGTCACCTAACCTTACTAGAAAAAGGTATCTAACCTCCTCTCACAGAGGTGCTCCTCATAGCACCTTAACACCCAGTGACTCTTATTTTGTGTACTAAAAGGTGTTTCAATTCTAGCACCCTAATACTCAATGAGAGTCTTATTCTGTATTTATCATTGTCCACAGCTAAAGTGAGTTTACAAGTCCTTGACACTGTTAGGAGCAATGGAATCATTCATTTAGAGAAAAATACAAAAGAATGAAATGAGGCCAAGAGATGTATAATTCCTACAAAAGATGTTCATGGCTATATTTAGTTTATACAATACTACACAATGTTTACTAACACAAGAACAAAAGAGAAAAGAGGCTGAGAACGTGCACAGGGTGTGCTGTGTATGTACGTATACTTACAGTTGTACGTGTGTATCTGTGGAAGGCCAGAAATGTTTATAATAAAATAACCCACCTAGTAAGTACTAACACTAACATTAGGAAAAGGCGGGGAGGGATTCAGACACATATTTTTGCACAATTTTACAATGTATGAACTTTTTACAAATGTGTATACTTTGTAAAATCCTGCACAGAATTTCTAAACAAAAGGACAAGAGCTGGAAGAAGTGGTTTCCTATTGAGGGCCACAGAGGACAGTGCTGTGAGACATGGCACTCAACCAGTTAACACACAGAGGAGGCAACAGTAGACAGCGCCTCACCAGTTGTTTTCTATTTACTATTTTCTACAAAGTTTATGAAGAAATAATGTAATTTCAGTCTTACAGACTAATACGTGAACTTACAGCTGCAAACACAGTACAAAGAATCCCTTAGCCCAGACTTCTCAAATGTTACCATAATATCACATTTGCTTTATTGTTTTCCCCATTCCGTCTTCTCTGCTTCTGTAAGTACACATATATGGACATGCAGTTTTTTCTCTGAGCTATTTTAAGTACAAACACAAATGTCCCTTTACCCCTTATTTATTATAAACGGGAGCATCTCTTTGCTTTCCTGGCACAGGAACAAATCCCGAGTCATGCGTAGCATTTACTTGTGAGTTCTCTAAATTAAAAAGCAAAAACCAGTAACACTGTTATAAAATTTCAAAGTAGATTGGCAATTAACAATCGTTACTATATTACATATTCTTGTCTTCAAAATAGTTGCTCGGGTTACCAGATATAGGCATGGAAAATTGATCATATGTAAGCACTAACTGTTCCTTTCAATGAACTAACAGAATTAGTACAATTAGCTATCTTGTCTGTGTATGTATCTTCCTTTTCTCTTCTCCCCATGCCAGTTTATTACACTAGCGAGCCAATAGGATGTTTACACTTTTGAGTGTGATTTATTCACTTATGAGTATGGTCTCTAGTTGCATCTATTTACCTAAAAAAAGTCTCAAGTTTATCTTTCTTTATAGCCGAGTAGTACTCCATTGTTTAAAAATACTACATTGCTTTCATCCATTGCTTGGTTGACGGGCATTTGGGTTATTTCCAAGATTAAGCTATTACAAACTGTGCAGCTATAAATATGGATGTAAATATATCACAGGGGCATAATGCTTTCAATTCTTCTGGAAAAGTACCCACAAGGGGAACAGCTGGGTTGAAGGGGACCTCTAATGTTAGGTTTTGGTCTTTTGAGACAGGGTCTCATTATACAGTTCAGACCGGTCTTGAACTCACAACGATCCTCCTGCCTGGGCCTCCCAAGTGCTAGAATTACAGGCGTGCACCACCACACCCAGCTTCTAATCCTAGTTTTTTGAGGAATCTACACACTGATTTCCACAGTGGTTGCATCAGTCTACACTCCCACTCACAGTGAAGAAGGGTTCCATGTTCCCCACAGCTCTGCCTGCATGTTATTAGTTGCTTTCTTGATGGTAGCCATTCTTTCTGGTGAGATGGAATCTTAAGTGTTGTTTTAATTTGGATTTTTCAAATGACCAGTGATGCTGAACATTTTTTCATATATTTGTTTGCCATTTGTATTTCTTGGATCTTTTTTTTTCTCCTTTCCGGCAGTGAGGATCAAACTCACAACCTTGTGCTTGCCAGGCAAGAGTTTACGCCACTGAGTTAAATCCCCAGCCCTTTGCCATTTGTATTTCATCTCAGAAGTGTGTATTCATCTCAGATGCCCATTTTTGGACTGGGTCTTTGAATTTTGGGGGCCTGCTGCTTAATTCTTTATGTGTTCTAGATAGAAGTCCTTTGTCTGAGGGACAGTTGGCTAAGATTTTTTCTCAATTCGTGGGTTTTCTTTTCACTCTGTCAGGGTGGATTTCTCTTTAAGTGTAAAAGCTCTGTAACAATTTGAGATCCCAGTTGTTGATTCTTTTAAATATTTCCCATGCTATTTGGTTTTTGTTCATAACTATCTGCCTATCCATGTCTGCGAAGTTTCTACCTACTTTGTCTTCCAGTAGGTTTAGTGTTTCTGTTTTAACATTTAGACCTTTGATCAATTTGACTTCAGTTTAGTGCATGGTGATAGACATGGGTCTAGTTTTAATCTTCAGCACATGGAAAGCCAGTTTTTCCAGCACCATTTATTAAACAGACTATCTTTCTTCCAATGAACCTGTTTGGCACCTTTGTCAAAGATAAGGTGGTTGAGTGTGTTTATAGCTTTGTCTGCCTCTTCTAGTCTGTTCCATTGATCCTTAGGTCTGTTTTTTTGCCAGTACCATGCTCATTACAGTAGGTTTGTAGTATAATTTCACATCAAGGATTATGATGCCTCGTGCTTTACCTTTGTTGCCCAGGATAGCCTTTGCTATTTTAGGTCTCTTCTGTCTCCAGATGAATTTTAGGAATGTTTTCTCTAATTCTGTGAGGTATGCTAATGGTATTATGATTGGGATTGCATTAAAGCTGTGTAAGTTTTGGGAGCATGAACATTTTCATAATGTTGGTTCTTCCTATCCATGAGTAAGGATTATCTTTCCATTTTCTGAAACCTCATTGATTTCTTTTTTCAAAGTACCATAATTTTCTTTTTTTTAGTACCATAATTTTCAATGTATCAATCTTTTACTTCCTTTGTTAGATTGATTCCTAAGTATTTCAATTTTTTTGATGCTGTTGTGAATAGTATGTTTTCCCTAATTTCTCTGAGTTTGTTGTTTGTGTACAAGAATGCTATTGCTTGTGAGTGCTGTACTTGTCATATCTCTTTAGTCTTCCCTAATCCACAGAAGTTCTTCAGTCCTTGTCTTTCATGACTTCGACATTTTTAAGAGTACAGGCAATTTATTTTATAACTGCCCCTCAATTCAGCTTCACTACCTTTCTCTTGTTCAGATACAGGCTATATATTTTTGGCAGGAATATCAGAAGAGATGTGTGGTCCTGCTCAGGGAATCGTATCTGGAGGAACCTGATGCCTTTTTTGTCTCATAAGTTACGATATGAACTTTAATCACCTGACAAATTTCTGTGATGGAAAGTTACTAATGTTTTCCCCTTTTATCTAATAAGCATAGATTCATTCATTTGTTCACACTCAATTTGGGGTCTCTTGCCCTATCTTTGTTGTCTCTCTGGATTATTAGCAGCTAAATATGTTTCACCATTTTAAAACATGGAGTTGATTCATTAATCCATTTATCTTTCTGTTTATGCAATTATGGGTAGGTTTTACAAATGCTAAAATGCTGAGGATCAGCTGGGTGTGATGGCACATGTCTATAATTCCAGCTACTTGTGAGCTTGAGGCAGGAGGCCTACAAGTTTGAGGCCAGTTCAGGTAACTTATTGACACCTTGTCTCAAAATAAAACACGGTATAAAAAATGACCTGGAAATAGGCCAGTGTTGCCTAAATTCAACCCCATTACAGGGGAGGGAAGACTGAGGACCCAGGATTGAGATTCTTTTACCGACCTACACTCACTTTGAGGTAAGTCTTCAATGATGGTCTAAATAATATAAATTCTTAAATATCATGTGCTTAGTCAAATTATTTTCAATTATTAAAATATGCTGAAATATAAGAATATAAGGATAACTGAGGTAAAACTGTTATAATGAAACACTGCTCAGTATTATAATAAAACAGAGTTAAATCCCTGGTCAATGCTGGAATGAGGGGAACATTCTCAAGTATGAGTCAGGCTTAATGCCCAGTTTTCCTGTGATCCTGGGTCAAGGGAACCTTTGCAAAGACCCAGCATGGTCCTATTCAGTATGTTAAGTACATTATTCCACTAAGATGAGCCCCATGAACTGTCTGTCCCTCTACTGCAGAGTAACATACTACCTCATACCACGTACTCTTCTACTGTCAGCAGACTGCTCTTGTCTAGGGCATCACTATATGCCCCTTGCTTCTGTAAGACTGAAGGTTATTGTCTGTCAGGATTTCCTAGAGTTTCATACACAACCCGGTCTCATTTAGTGATCCAATGACTAAGAGACATAGGTATTGAACTAGCTGAAACTGCATTTGCTAAAAGGGTAAAACAGCACCCATGGAAAAAATAGTTTAGTTTATGAATAAGCAGCTATCTAGTGAAAGGACCTGAGATAAGAGGTGCATTATCAGTCATATTGTTAAGAAGAAATAATAAACAGAGAATTGGGACATAGAATGCAGCCCCTCCCTAAGTGCCAGAGTTCCCAGAAATTTAAAATGCAAAATAACCAGTTTTTCTGAAAAATCCTAGTTTCCTTTAAGTCCTGCATTCTGAGTGACTAGGTTAGATAGTCTGCGTTCCAATTGGTCATTTGAAATCCACAGAGCCACTAAAGGATTGAGCACTTCCTATACTCCACTTATCCATAAAAAGTTCTGGACTGAGAAGCCACACTGAAATTCTACTTTTTGAGTTCCTTTCTTAGGAGAAACCAGGAGTCTTTTTCCCGTCTCATTATTTCCAATAAAAAATCTCCTAGCCTTCTTTTGGTTTACAACTTCATTCTACTTCGCTATGAGTCAATGAACTTGGTTTGCACAGAATTAACTGTTGTTTCACTGATATCCTAAAACTGGCCTCACAGGATGAAGAGTTCCACGGTTAATTCTACAAGCTTGTTAGTGTTTTATTCTATGCACTTAATTCAAATTAAACAGTTTCGGCTTGAGGGAATGTGACATCCATCAGGAAACTTTAACCAAGGTTGGTATCTAAGCTGAAGAGGAGAAACAGATGTTCTTTGCTCATGTAGTAAGTTTCACATAATTCATCCTTTCTATTAAAAAATGAGAATGATTTGTCTGCAGAAACTATATATAGAATATAGCACTGCAATGAATGAAAATTCATTTTCTTTTACAATAAACTATATAGCACTTCCATAGCCTAAGAATCTTTAAACTTTTTTTGGAAGCTAGAATTGAAATCATGACCTTGCGCTTGCCAGGCAGGCACTGTGCCGCTGAGATATAACCCCAGGCCAGAATCTTTTAACTTTGATGTGGTTATGATGAAGTGAATCCCCTAAACTATGTCCAGAAAATGAGAAGGAACCTGGGGAAAGGAACTCAAGTGAAGGTCAAGCTTGTCACTGACTACTCTCTGACCTTGTTATCTAATAATCCCAGTACCTAGATCCTGCTTAATTTTCTCTTTCACTCCCCTCTGTACTTGGTTTCTGTGGTAAAACCCAGATTCTCTGAGGGCTGGAGTTCTGATATGCCTTCAGGCTTTCTTAAGCAGAGACCCCAGCAACTATCGAAGTAATAAGCTAGATTCTCTAAGACCAACTGTAGCTCCATCACACAGTAGTTGATCTACAGGGAACCACTGCTGGCCTATCTTATCATCGAGTATGACAGAGTTCTGACAAATCTGTGGTAGGAAGGCAGCAATTCTGATCATAGAAGGCATAACAAATCAGACAGCCCGGCAAGACTGGGGTGAGAAAGCTACTTCCTTTTACATTATCAGGAATTACCAAGCAATGAACAAAAGACTTGAGAACCAATAATGTTGACTACTATAAGAAGTGGTAACATAAAATGGATCCATGGAGAAGGGAGAACACACACGATTCTCAGGAATAAACAAAATGCTCTGCTCTGCTGATGCTACGGGGGTTTAATAAGGCCTTTTGATTCAAATTCACTGAGATCATGACTTGGTGGGGTGTTAGCAAATAACTATGCGTTTTCTCAGCAACTTCTTCATTTCTTCCATAAGAAACTAGGTGCTCCGAGCCTTAAATCAGATCAGAATAAAGTAATAAATAACCACTGGGAGAATGATTCCTGTTAACTACACCTGACAAATTGAACTTAAAAATTATTAAAACAATGGTAGTCAGAGGTTGGAGGTATCTTCAGTTACATTGTATTTAAAAGATTTCACTCATTAAATTACAAAAATGAATTTGAATCCCTTTTTCCAAAGTGATCAAATATGGAAGTCTCTTATTTGTGATTTAAGTTTCTTTTTAACCTGTCATGATTTAACTAAAAATTCAATGTTTTTGTTTAAAAAGTTGCTGAAATATGCTGTCGAGAGATCCATAATTTATATACCATAAACACACGATACACAACCAAACCCAGGGACATTTCAGCCATCTGATATTTGAGAAAAGGGCCAGAAACATATACTGGAGGAAAGATAGCCTCTTTAACAAATGGTGCTGAGAAAAATGGCTACACAACGTAAAAGATCAAATATAGACCCACATATCTCACACCATGTCCTAAAATGAAATCAAAATGGATCAAAAGCCTAAATACTAAATAAAGGAGACACTTAATTTGCTGGAAGACAAAATAGGTAAAACTCTTGGAGACAGGACTTTCTGAACAAATCCCAACTACACAAGAAATAACATAAAGTAAGAAATCAACTTAAAGAGCTTCTGAACAGTCAAGGAAACAACTAACAGTGTAAAGGCAAGCTACAGAAAGGGAAAATTATTTTTTGCTAGCTGCTACTCCAACAGGGGGCCAATATCTAAAACGAAGACCTCAAAAAAAAGAGATCCCTCTCAACATAAAAGACTCAACTAATTAATGAAAAAATGGGCAACTAAAATAAACAGTTCTCATGAAGTGCAAACAGCCAATAAAAAACATGGAAAGAATCTTTAACATCTCTGGTCATTAGAGAAATGCAAACTAAAACACTGAAATTCTGTTGTATCACAGAAAGAATGGTTATCATCAAGAAATCAACTAGTAAGTGCTAGAGAGGGTATGGAGAAAAAGGCACACTTCTTCATTGTTGGGGGGACTGCAAACTAGTACAACCACCAAGGAAACCAACAACAAAATTCCTCTAAAAAGTAAACCTGGAAATTCCATTTGACCTAGCTATGTACCTTCCAGGCTATCCCACGAGTTAAAGACATCCTATTATGATGTTACATACATATCCATGATCGAGGCAGCACAATTTCTAATAGCCAATTCTTGGAAGCAAGCTACATGTCCATCAACAGGTAAATGGATAAAGTGTGGAATTTATATACAATGGAGTACTACTCGGCTATAAAGAAGGATAAATGAGTTACTGGTAGGAAAATGGATGCACCTTGAGACCATAATGTCAAGTGAAATAAATCAGACACACAAGCATAAATATTGCAAGAGTTCTCTTAAAACTCAAACCATGAACAATAAATAATAAAACACAGATAAGTGGAAACAGAAATCTTTTGCAACTTGGAAAGGGACCAACAGATTGAGGAACAGGGGGGCTGGGTGGGAGTGCAGAAAAGAATTTAAGATGTGTCGTGTGCAGTATCAAATCTCTCAAATGAATGGATTCAGTATGCATTACAAACATACACTAACAAAAATAAAAATTTGAAGAATGCAATTCAGCGTCTTTTAGTACAGAGTGGTATACCATCAACTACTTCATACCTTTTTGAATCTCTTCACTTCAAACAGAAATTATGTACCCATTAACAATCCTCATTTTCTCCCTCTTCTCCAACATTTCCCCCAAAAAACCCTGGTCTGCTTTTGACCTCCATGAATTTGCTCACTTGTATGGAATACTTCATATAAACGGAATCACATTAATAGGTGTCATTTCACATCAGCTTCTTTCACCACGAATGTTTCCAAGCTTCATCTTCCGCATACGCAGTAGTACGTCACTGTCATCGGAGAATATTCTTCTTTGTGATATAGCACATTTTGCTTATGCTTTTGTCAGTTAATAGGCACTGCAGTGTTTCAACTTCTTGGCGACTATGAATAAGACTGCCACAAACACTTGTATGCGACTTTTTAGGTGAACATATGTTTTCAATTCTCTGGTGTTGAATTGCTGGATCACAGGGTATTGCTGTTAAATTTTAAGAATTGTCTGAATGTTTTCTGGTGTGGCTGGACCATCTCCACCTCATGACCGAGGTATGAGAATACCAGTTTTTCTTTTCTTTTTTGGTTTTTCTGAGACAGGGTCTAGCTACATTGTCCAAGCTGGCCTTGAACTTGCCATGATCCTCCTGCCTCAGCCTCCCAGTGTTGAGATTACAGATGTGCACCACTAGGCCTGGCAACACCCCACTTTATCCACATCTAAATACTTGTTTCTGCCTTATTTTACCACCCCACCAGGTATGAAGTAATACTTCATTGTGTCACTTCATTGTGACATTTCTCTGTATCAGTATATTTTAAAACATTTTGTAAAGATGCCTAGGAGTAAAAGTTGTCTTATTTTCAAAGAGCAGTTTGGCCACAAAGCAAGGAAATATCCTAGGCAACCACAAAGTTTAACAGTCTAAATAGGAATTGGCTTTTACCTTTTAGAAATTAAAAAAAATGAGTTAGAAATACAAACTGAGTTAGAAATTGGCTTTTACCTTTTAGAAATTAAAAAAATGAGTTAGAAATAGAAAGCAGCTAGAAAAAAAGGATCGGAATTTTCTGACACTAAGTAGCAGCATGCTGTGGATTCTGGGACCTCCTGTCCTACTTAAGCACTCTTGTTTCACTGCTTCCCCCCAACCCTGAGGCTGTGCGGAAATGCATGGAGAGTGCTTGGGGGCTGTTATATGACTCAAGATCACAGTGACATTCAATGGGCAGGAGGTAAGGAAGGTAACACAAGGGGCAGGAAAGTCCCAGAGGGGTAAGCACTGTCTCATTCAAAATGCAAATACCTTTCCCAACATAGATGAAGAAATTAACACCCAGGAAAGGCCTAGTAATCCCAAGTAATTGGTTGGATCCATACCCAAACTCAATTTCAAGGACTATGCAAGGACGGTACACTTCTGGGAAGTTCCTTGCATAAAGACTACATTGGTTTCAGGTAATAATAATCCAGGTTATTGTTCACTTTCCACGGAGCAGAAACTTAGGTAGATCTGGGTTCCCACAGAGAATGAACTGAGGGGAAGAATCTGTCTGATGTAAACCGTATTTCATACTTTTCCTAAATAAGGATACTGTTTGCAGAAACATCGAGACTGTTAATACAACAGCATGTGCTATCAGCCCAATTACATCTTGTTCTTTTTCTTAATCCAGATACCTCTCGGTGCTTGCCCTGGCTTCACCTTAGAATAGTCTGATTTAATGTTAACTGTCCCCCTTGCCTAAGTCAGACTCATTTGAAAGTGTGTGTCAGTCTCTGGCAGCAAGGTAGAGTATTTACACTTCAAGACAGGGATCCCTATTCAGGGTTTCTGTGGTGTAAGTGTTGAGTGGTCACAGTGTCCAGGTAGACCCTGGGCTATGAGTCTAGGTACAGTTCCTTAAAATGGGAAGCGTTAGGTTGCTATATATCTTATAAGCCTTTTTTCTTGTTTTTAATCCCGTGAATGAAGAAAAATCTGTGATTTTTATATGTGTTCCATTAAAAAACTAAATTTTCACCTTGTTCTGAGGACTTTATTCACAGAAAGTAATACTATTTCATGTCTGGTCTAGAACATTTCTATAGATATATTCTTAACTTCAAGCATTTGTAATTTCACTTCTAATACTACTACTTATAAGAAGTTAAAGTCTCTGAGGGTTACAACAGAATTAGTTTAGTCAAAATGGAAAAGCCTAGATTACCTTTTATTAACTGTCCTTGGTCTGGAATAAAAGGGTTCTAATAGCATCTCCTACTGACTATTTCCATCAGTGCAACACAACTTTGGCTTTGCTTTCATTCATATGAATGAACTACAGCATTCAAACTCACATCCCCTTCACTGCTGAGCGAGACTCCTATGGTTAAAAGTCCAACACCAGAATGGGGAATACCTTGACACTCCTTGAACCAGAAGGACTAGAAAAATAACTAGGAGACAGTGGTCTTGACTGACTGATGTCCTTCTACTTATCGGTAAAGGGAGTGAGAAAGATAGTTCTCTAGAAGTATCAATGCCCGTGGTTAATTATAGTGACAATTATAAAACAAACCCCCAAGTCAGGATTACAAATAATTTCGTGGAATCTCTCTGCAGTAAGACGCTTACACTGTGAGTTAGGAACATGGGCTTTGTAATCTGGTTGCCTGGATTCAAATGCCATCTACACTGCTGATTAGAATATGCTGTTTAATGCTCTGTATTCCAGGTTCCTCATCATTAGAATAGGACACAAAATAGTCAAAACTTTCATGTTGACTGAAAAATTAAAGGAGCTCACATAAACAGAATAATATGTGGCCTATGACAAACACTAATCCCTGTGACTTAGTGCTTAATAGCCAGGAACTATTCCTCCAAATATGAAATCTAGTGTTTCTCTGTCCTTTTTAGAGCTGCTCTTCTTTCGCTTGTAGAAAAGAAGGATGAAATTTAAGCTCTGCTCTGAAATTCCCCCCAAATGAGAGAATACAGGAGGATTTCTGAGCTGCTGTCCAATGTGGTTACTGCAAGGTTTCTCCTCCTGCAGTAGAAAGCGAAGTTCATCCTGCTTCTCCTGCCCTGTTTCGGTTAGTTCCTATACTCTGGGTACTTCCTGGTGACGTGACTGGTAACTGTAGACACTGGATCCCTTTGTAGAGAGAATTAAGACAGAAGCACCTTCGCGGTATCTGGGCCTCTGTCAGACTCCACTGTCCACCCCAGCTAAATTGATTTCTTTTCCACTAAAGCACATTTACTTTTTGTTAGCCCGCCATCACTGTGTACATAACCATGCCGGAGGAGAATCTGTTTTGTATAGGATGACTATAAAGTCATGACAGGGCCTTTGAAGAAGCTATAAACTCAATCTTTTAACATGTCAACAGAATCAGAGTCAAGCAAAGTTTACTTTTCAAAGGGTTGAGAGGGCATGATTATTTGAACTTCTGCCTCTATGTTCTCAAACTACCCTGAAAAGGATGATTGAAAGATCTAGACACTGACAATGAAAGGAAGGGGCTGTTCTCCGTGCCAAATATCGTCAGTTACACGTTAAAGCAATGTTTTACAGTGACACTTTGAAATAGGTAATATTACATGGAAAGAAACATAGGCCAGAGTGCAGAAGGGACTCTTAGAATCAGCAATACTGACGTTAACGTCTTTACTCTGAAACTTTGAAAGTAAACAGGGGTCAAATGTTCCAGGGTAGGGATAAATACATATATCTTGGAAATCTTGACAACAAATACCAAATGTGGCTGGGACTTCTGCTAGTCCTTTGCATCATACAGTTCCCATTGCCTCCTCTGCTTACATCTCTCTATTGTGGTCATATACTTCTACACCGCGAAAGGAGTTCCTCTTTCCCCTTTGCCCAAATGCATTTACTCCTGCTAACTGCACTCCAATGAACAGCACTGTCAATGAAGCTCAGTCAGCGGTAATGTGCCTGCATGAGCAGTTATGGACCCATGGACTTGATCCCATCATGGGGTGGGGGTGGGAGTGGAGTAGTACTCCTACCCCATAATTTTCAATTCAGTAGTTTTGACTACAAGATGATTTGGGCAATGGTATGGAAAAACATCTACAACTTTTAGTGGTTCACACCTGCCTGATGCTGGTCCAAAATGCTGTGTATCAAATAAAGCTCAGAACTGACAGCAACTTCCCTTCTTTGGGAAATCAACAAAGATCTGCTATAACCAAGAAGTTCTCTATACTGAACTAAGCTGTTATGGGTGTCATGACAAAGATTTCAGAGATGTGTAACAGCCTAGAGAAATACAATGTGGAAACCATGCTGTCAGTGTGACCAGATTAGGCGATTCACTTGTGTAAAGCTCAGATTACATACTTAAATCACAATCTTATTCTTAGTCTATGTTACTAAACCAGGAAAAGCTAGAGAACATATCACATAGTTTATCTGATGAAAAAGCAAGGGTATATGTGCAAATTCACTGTTAATTACAACTTTAAAAATAGCTTAAATCTCTAGTTAAAAGTATCCCTTTTCATAAAGACTACACATGTTCTCCCACATTTTCTGTAAAGTACAAAGCCTAGGATTTGTTTCTTTCTTTGGAGACACAGTCTTGCTCTGTATTTCAGGCTGGCCTCAAACTTGAGATGGTACTCCTGTCTCAGCCTCCTGAGTGCTGCGATTACAGGCAAATTCCCCCACCTACCCCGCCATCCCCTGCCTGGGGCCACAAAGTCTAGTATTAACCTGGAAAGAGATGAATATGGAAATATTAATTCCACTTCCAATTGTGAAAATGTTTATTGGTATCTAGAATGTTTCAAGGATGGTGTCTTTTAATCGAAAAGCATTATGATATCTTCTAAACACTGAAAAGATTTAAAAGCTCTTGCATCTGACTGACATGTATTGTGTTTCTGCCCAGAAAAATAAGATAATGGACAATAAGTATGAAAGTTCTCTATGAATTTAAAGATACAGAGACTCAGAATTAAAAAACCATGTGTATCTGTGTCTATGTTGAAAAGCATGAGAAGTTCTGTCTATGAGGTGGGCAGGCTAACACAATGCATTTAACATGTTCTTTTCAACCTCACCTTAAGTATATGTTAGGTCATTTGAGGACCATCTTAATTTTCTGCACATGCTTTCTGCACATGTCATTCTACAAAGTTTACTTTGAGCTTTTATTAGGACTGATGTAGAAGGAAAAAGGCAGGAAAGAGGCGAGAGAGTAACAGTGTTGACATAAACACACTCTACAACTGAAAAAAGACAGTTGCCTAAACATTTCAAAAGCATTTTGAAAACGTTTCCATTTAAAGATGAGACCAAGCGAGACCACAACAGGTCTCCAAATATATTTTTAATTCCCTATTTCTGCTTCCCAGCTTTTTAGCAATGAAATTCCCCAACCTCCAAAGAATGTAGTGAAGAATCCCATTCTGTGCATGACAAAAAAGTTTAGGTAATGTAAATTAAGTTAAATTTCAAGAGGAAGACAAAACATACACTTTAGTTATGGTTTTCACACACAAACGGAGAGAGAATTCCTTAGAAAAAGTTGTATTACATTTTAAAAGTTAAAATCTTTATATGGTATCTTTGAATCCTCAATTTTACTGAGGATAAGAATGGGTACCATCTATACTAAATTGTTTACTGATCTTCAAAGTCACTAACACCAGTTCAGTAAATCACCCCATGGTGGAGCAGGAGGTAGAGAATGGAGAAGAGAGGAAATCTCAATGAATACATAAAAATACAGAAACAAAGAAGAGGTTGCTTCTTAGAACTGTTTAGAAAAAAGTGCCTTCTAACCAAGAATTTGGAGCTTAAGCAAGAGTTAGTTGAAAAGAATGTAAACAGTCAAGCCCAAACTTCGGAAGTTCACTGCAAAGTACTTCCTGTGTTGCAAAGAGAGCCAAAACAAAATAAGGCAAATCCGACTCTCACTTCCAAGTAATTTTAATCAGCCCTGTCACTCCACTCTAAAGCCGTACTGGAAGACCCCTTACTGGTGATCACACAGAGCTGAGTATCACTATCTACAAAGAGTTCTCTGCAGGACAAACTCTAGTAATCAGAACTCACACTGGTTTCTAAATAAAGGTTTACAGTGAATGCATGTAAACAGAGTGTGGATTGTAATTTTGAGTGGACAATGTGCACATTAACCAGGTAGTGTAAATGTGAGGTGAGAGCACATTCATTTGGTCTACAATATTTTAAAGGGTTACTATAAGTATGTTTGCATAAAGAGCTCTAAGGAAGAGCAGATTACTCCACTTATTAGTTATAGTCAATATTCAGAAAAACACCAAACACAGTGGAATTTGGGGTCGGAAGCAAATTATTTTCTAAGATTTTTCCCCGTCTCTCTTAAGCACTGACTGTATCACTGAGCTACATACAACCCTGCCCTAAGAAATTATATTTGAAGTATTCTGTAATAAAGGATATTTTAGAAGTGAAAACCAGAATTTTGTGAAGGTTATCATCACTGTTAATCACGTTTTTATCTTTCTTGAGTGCCAGGTGATATAAAAAAATACCTAGCTCATTTAATTGGATCCTCTTATCCTTTCAGGTAGGAATTATCAACAACATTTTAAAGTAAGGGAGATTTAGAAATAAAGAAGAGTCCCAAATCAGTATGTGACAGAACCTGTATTTAAATCAGCCTGAAACTAAGTCACACTTTCAAAAGTGAGTATCAAGAAGACATGGCGGGGGTGGATTTAGCTCGGTGGCATAAGGGCCTGCCTGGCAAGTGTGAGGTCCTGAGTTCAATCCCTGGTCAAAAAAAAAAAAAAAGACATAGGTGTATGCCTGTAATCCTAGTAATCTGACAGACTGATGCAACAGGATAGTAATGCAAAGCCTAGCCCTGGTGAGCCAGATGACACCCTCTCAAAATAAACAAAAGGGCCTGGGCATGTAGCTCAGTGCAAAGCTACATCCTCATTCAATCCTAAAAATGAAACAAAACAAAACAAAACAGACATACATGGGACTGGGGATGCATCAGTTTAGGGATTTAGTAGCTTTTTATTACAGGTGAAAACTCACTAATGACAATATTATGTGCAAATACACAAACCACTTTAATATATCAAATACACAGTTAATTTTAATGATCACTAAATTAACATTTTAAAAATTTAAGTATTTTTGAGTGTGCAGTCAGCATTTAAAAACCTTACAGATAAATCAAGAAGGCATAATGAAGTATTTGTGAGAAAATATTACCTTAGTATAGTTACCAACATCATCCCTAAACCCAAGTCTTCCTTCCAATAGTTTTGTAATTATCCAGTACTTAAAGATGAGTAAAAGGCCAGTTTGTAAATTGCCTTTTTCATAAAAATGTATCTATAACCTGTAGGTCTAAAACAATCCTTTCTACCTTCCATGCAATATTCTTTCATTTGGACATCATTACATTTCGCTAAGTAAATACCAAAACTCTATGAGAAATCATACTGTCTTTTGTGCAGGTTTCATTTCAAGTGTTTTTTCAAAGTAGTAATGATTTTATACTTGGCTTGTTTTTGCATCGGTGATAAAATGTAATGCCTGCAAATATGATGTGAATTCTTTTCTATCTAAACTTATTTTCATACCCCATGGTGTTTTTTGAAATTACTCTTTAAGTTATCTGATACTGATTTATTTGACTCATGTCTTGTATAAGGTAAATAAAGGGAAAAAATCAATTACAAATTTTGAAATGCAAGAGAACTATTAGTCATCAATTCACAGTAGAAATTTTCTCCCCAACAATTATTCTGTGGAAATTATTTTGATCTTTCATTAATCCTAAATATTATCTTGCCA
>RJWT010019138.1:0-18539 GCA_004365215.1 Cuniculus paca
CATTCCGACCTTACATTGTATATCGGCTCCACCCCTGGGCGGGTGCAGAACTCACACCGCCAATCTCAGTGCTAGACAAGGAGTCAACCACAAATGCTAGATTCAGCCGCTTCCATGACTACATGAGGATTGGGGGGCCATCTATATACAAACTGTAACATACATACTGTAAAATGGGAAGAAACTGTCCAAAAGGAAAGAGAAATTTGAATGGGGGAAAGGAGAAAAGAAGAAAGGGAAAAGAAAAAAAATATATATACATATACACACACACACGCACGCACATACACACACAAGACAGTTGAGATAGTTACACTACTAATTTCTCTTGGTTCACTGAAAAGACAGGTTTGTGTAATATGGTATGGACAATTAAATGCCTATATCTTGTACTGAGTAAATTAAATATAACAATATACAATGTATTAACCATTGTTACTTTCCTATTACATTGCTTTGAAATACTGGTTATTTTTCTGTTTAAGATAAAATAATTAAATCTCTGGAAATTATTATAACAGCACCAATCAAGAAGCATTATTTTCAGGGCATGGGGGCACAAACCTATAATATGAACACATAGAGGGCTGAAGCAGGAAGATTAGGAGTTCTAAATCAAACTGAAATAAACAGTTAAACCATGTCTGAAATAAAGCATTCATTCAAGAAATATAGTACTCTGTAAGAATAGGGAGAGTCTTTCCCTATCCTCAGGTTAACCTGTATTAGTCAGCTTTCCTGTCACTGGAACGAACTACCGGAAAACCATGATTTAAAGGAGGAGAGGTTTGTGTTTAGCTTAGAGTTCTAGAGGATTCGATCCATGGCTGCCTGTCTCCAAAGGAGAAATGGAGGGCCACAGTAGAGCAATGCTACTTACTTCACAGTGGCCAGGTTGCAAATTAGGGGAAGCGCCTAAGAAGGAGGAGCCAGGCACCAGACATAGTCCCCAAAGTTACACTTCCAGACATGGCCAGAAGTGTTCTCCACCAACCCACTGAGTGGTTTTCATGCCAATTAAGTTGACAAGCTAGCTTAACTGTTACAACCTAAGAGAAACTCCACTCCCTGTAGACATGAACAAGAAAATATGACGTTCTTCTCCTCAGCTCCTGGTCAAAGGATAAATTTACCAGGAAAAGAGGTCATCAGAATTTCTCATATCCCTAACTCTGGGTAGAAACAGGTACATTTCCAGTGAACATGGCCAACAGATCAGTGCTTCCTTCCTCTGTGAGCTCCCACTCACAGGCTAAAGGCGACACATCCAGCATACCAAGGAGACAACTACAGGATCCAGAAAGCCTTCACCTCAGCTCATTCACTAATGCGAAGTGTTCACATTAGCACAAGTAAGACAAGAAAACCTGAACTAATGCTTCATTGCAGTATCCTGCTCACAAAACAGCAGTGAGAAGCTCCACAAGAAGCAGACTACCACATCCTCTAGATCAGAGGCTGTCTTGGTTTCTTTTTTCTCATTGTTGAGACAAAATACCTGACACCCAACATGAAGGATGGAAAAGTTTGTTTCTTGCAGTTTTTGGAGGTTTTGGTCCATACTCAGCTGGCTCCAAGGCAGGGTGGTGTGGCTGAGGGGCAGCTGTTCATGGTGGCCACAAGCAGCAAGCGCGAACAGAGCAAAAAGAAAAAACACACACCTTCTTCCCTCCCTTATATTGTAGGCTGGCTCCACCCCTGGGTGGGTGCAGCACTCACAATGCTAATCCCAGCACCAGACAATGAATCAATCAAACATTAGATTCAGCTGCCTCCATGACTGCATGAGGCTTGGGGGGCCACCTAGACACAAACCATAACAGTGGCCCAGAGGTTTTACCCAGGGGAAAGAATAGGAAACTGTAGGTCTTCATCAAAGAGCCTAACTTAACACATTTGTTACTGGCCATAATTCATATGTCTCACTGCTGGGTGGCTTGAACCACCAGTGGTCCAGGAATGACTGTCCTATCAGGAAGCTTTTTATTAAATTTACTAGTAAAAAGACCAACAGATGTAAGTATTATATCCATTATATTATATACCCATTTGCACCACCAGTGTTACAAGCCACCCAATGGGATAGTCATACATGTACCACTGGTGATTCAAGCCTACAGGAACATGCTAACTCAAATAGAGTTAGCAAGCCTACAGGAACATGCTAACTCTCAATAGAGAGTTCAACCTTAAGTATACTCTAGAGAATATTTTGGTGAAAAGAAATTAGAGGGCGCTGACAGCTCTATCAGAGATGTAAACTGAACCATACTCCAAACAGTTTACCAAAGACAACTAGGAAATATCCCCGAAGAGCCTTTCTTGGGTCAGAATAAACCTCAAACACTGCCCTTGAGCCCTACCCAGGCATGGTGGCACACATCTGTATACCCAACATTCTGGGAGGCTGAGGCAGGAGAACCATACAAGCAAGCCCAACCTGAGAAACTTAGCAAACTTAGGAAATCCTGTCTCAAAAAAAAAATTTTTAAAGCAAGGGAGGGCAAGGTTCCACGGTAGAGAGCTTACCTAGCACATATTAGCCCCTGAATTCCATCTCCAGCACCACGAAAAAAAAAAAAAAGGAACAAAAACTACCAATGAAAGCGATGTGCAGTAGTACACATATGCAACCTCAAAACTTAGGAAAGCTGAGGCAAGAGGACCACAAATTCAAGTCCTGCTCAGGTAAGTCAGACTTTATCTCAAATAAACAAATAAAATTGGCTGGGAATGAATCTCAGTAGTGAACACCCCTGGTTCCATCCCAGTACTGCCAAAAATAAACCTACCTGTGCAAAGCAGCCTAAAACTAATTAGGTCAGACTGTGAAGTAATTTATGCCCTGTAGCAGTGATGGTGAAAATTTTAGAGCTTTCAATGATACAAACAGCCTCTGGCTGCATGTGTGCCATAGGTTGATCGCTGCATCCCTGGAGTTAACATCACAACCACAGAGCAATCAGCCAGTAATCAGTGGGTCTGAATAGCTGATGTGATAACAGCAAGAGAGCCCTGCGAAAATCACTGGCATCCCAGAGTAAAGGTGCACATGCTCAAGGCTCCACCCTCAGAGAAGGGACCTCCAAGACATCACTTTACAGGAGAAAAATAACTAAAATAGCTACTTCACAGAGCACAGAAATAAGTAACAAAAACAAGTCTGAGGGGGAGGAGAGATTGGATTCCAGAGTTGCTACAATATATTATCTAAAATGTCCAGTTCTTAACAAAAAAGTTTCAAGACATACCAAGAAACAGTGAACAGGCAAGCACCAAAAACTGCTGTAGGAGGGCCAACGGAGTCAATTTAACAAACAAAGCTCAAGGAACAGCCACTATAAACATAGTCAAAGAAGTAAAGGAAGCTGCATTTAAAGAACTAAAGGCAGCATGATGACAGTATCTCACCATACAAAGAAGGTGGAAGAAAAACTACTTCACAACCGCAAACTCCAGAGCTAGAAAGTATAGTAACTGGTATAAAAACTAAGTAGAGGGGTTTAACTGTAGTTCTGAATTGGCAAAAGGAAAAACCAGAAAATCGATACAGACTATGCAACCTAAAAAACACAAATTAGTAAATTTAAATAAGCAGAACCTCAAAGAAATGTGGGACACCATTAAACACATACACTAAACAAGACTACCAGAAAGGAGAGGAGAGGGGAAAAAGAGCAAAGAAAAATTTTTGGGAGAGCTGAAAACCTTCCCAAATTGATGAAATATTAATTGAAAACAATCCAGGAAGCTCAACAAACTCCAAGCAGAATAAACACAAAGAATAATTATACTAAAAATACTGAAAGACACAAAGAAAAACATTTTGAAAACAGAAACCTAACAAGAATTTGTCACACACAAGGAAACTGCATTAGCAGTTAAATTTTCATGGGAAACAATGGGGGCTAAAAGACACCACGTTTTACAATATTCGAAATGCTGAAAGAAAAAAAAATGTCAAGCACTAACTATACCCATCAAATGTGAAGGTGAAAATGTAAGTATTACCTTGCAGTAGGCACCAGTTTGCCAACACGGTGTGTGATGGTTAACCCTAGCTATCAACTTAACTGGATTGAAGATGGCTAGGAAATTGATAAAACATACTTCTGGGTGAATCTGTGTGTGAGGGTATTTCCCAAGGTGACAGGGATGTGAGTCAGCAAAGCCTGAATGTGCGTAGTATCATCCAATAAACTGGGGGCCCCACAGAGAAAAAAGTAAACAAGGGGGGCTCACATTCATGCATGTGTTCAACCCGTCTTGAGCAGGAGCATTTTCTGCTGGTGTCACTGCCTCAGATATCAGATTCCCAATCTTGAGACTTTGAACATGGTCTTGCAGGAGTGACTCCAGTCCAAGAAGACCTGCATCATTGTTACAAAGCTTCCTTCTTCTTGGACCAAGCAGCTACCAGTTTCCCCAGCTATGGTGGGGCTGTTCAGCCTCTATTCACATGAGCCAATAAAATAAATCCCCCTAATAATTATATATATATTGGTTCTGTTTCTCTGGAGAACCCTGTCTAATACATGGTATTACTCTGACATCAAAGCTGAAATAACAGAAGAGATTAGTGGAGTATCATTTGAGCTGAAGATGTTCCACCTCCAAGGACATTATTAAGAAAGTGAAAAGATAATCCAAGGGATGAGAGAAAATATTTGAAATCATATCTTAGAACTTCTCAGAATATTTACAATTCCTTCATAAAAAGAAATAATTAAGCTTTTAAAATGGACAAAAGATCTGAGTAGGCATTTCTTCAATAAGATGTGAATGACCTTGAGCACATGGAAAGATGTGCCCATCATGACCCACAAGAAGGATGCAAGCCAGTATTGTGAGAAACAACTTCACATCCACTAGAATGGCTATCATCAAACAGACCGATGCAGAAGTCCCTTGTATCTGCAGAGAATTCGTTCCAAGACTTCCCACAGACACCAAAATCTGAAGATGGTCAAGCTCCTGATATAAATACTTTAGTATCTACATCTAATCTACTGACGTCCTCCTTTACACTTTCAAACATCTTAACTATAATCACGGATACAAATGCATATGCGATGTAGATCCTTTCTATTCTTTGTCATTGAAGCACTAATGGCAACAGTTTGTACAATACACAATGTAGACAAATTTTAATAATCCCTGGTTTGTTGAATCTGATGTGGGACCTGCAGATATGGAGAGACAGCTGTCCTAACAAATGTGGAGGAAGAATGTATGCAAAAACTGGAAACTTCTCACACTGCTCTTAAGAATATAAACTGCTGTAGCCAATTAAAACAATCAGAGGGCTGTTCAAAACAATAAAAGAGAATCACCCTAAGACCCAGCAACGTCATTTCTAGGTATAGTACATAAACAAGAAATAGAAATATATATGTCCACACAAAATTTTGGAGGTTCTCAGCTAATGAGAGGACAAATACAAGGAACATTACTTAGCAATGAAAGTTAATTACTGGCAATGCTATAATATGGACACTGAAAACATAGTAAGTCAAAGAAACCAGCCAGATGAGATAGTTTATGATCCCACATACACAAATTTTCTAGAATAGGCAAATGCACAGCGAAATTAGTTTAGTGGCTGCCTATACTTAGTGGTATGGGGGGGCAGAATAAACTGATTTGAAAGAAACACTAATTTCATTAATGAACATACACGCAAAAATCCTGAATAAAATCTTAGCAATCTATAATTAAATACGCATTCCATCGAGTCTACCCTAAGAACACAGGAGCAGTTCAACATTATAAAATAAATATAATCCATCAACTGAAAAGATTAAAAGGAGAAAACTGTCAAGATGTAAAAGACGCAGAAAAATAATTATATAAAATTTAATGCTCATTTATGAATTCAAAAATAACACAGCACATTACAAATATAAGAAAACTTCAACTTTACAAATGTATATATAAAATCTAGATCAATTTACCATCCTTAACTACATGGTAAAATTAGTCCCTATAAGAAAAAGAAAAATATGATTTCTATCACTATTTCTATATTAAAAAGAGTCAGTAAACTAGGACAAAAAAAAAGAAAAAGGAAAAAGAAATGCCAAGGACTAGGAAGAAAGAAACAACTGGAATTCATAAACTGTCTTCACATAATCTGAAGAAATTTAATTAGAATTAACAGTAAAATCTTTCCAGGTGGCTGGATATAGGACCACCATATAGGAAAAAAAAAAGTGCATTTGTAGCCAATAAAAAAATTAAAAGGAATAATTTAAAATTTATGTTACTTACAAAAGCAAAAATAAATAAATAAATAAGGTGCCTATGAAAAACTAACAAAATACATGCCGGGCCTCTATGCAAAGTATTTCGAAGTGTAACTGAAATGTTACAAAAATAAGCAAACATGCCGTCTCTCTTAGTAAAAAGAAGTAATGTCATACAGATAATTCTTTCCAAATTCGTATTTAAATTCACTGTAACTTCAATAAAAACTTAAGTTTATTATGAAATTTGTAGAGAAAAAAAGGACCAAGAGCAAGACTTTAATAAAGATAGAGGCAAATACAAAGGAACTGTGCCTGGCCAGGTGTCGAGACTCAAAACAAAACTCTAACAATTAAGGTAGTCTAGTCTTAGTACAAGAATAGAAAAGTAGACCAACAGAATGAAGTTTATGTATAAATATAAATACACATACACATGCACCAGAAAGAAAAATATTTTTTAAATCTGACAGTAAAACTAAAAAAAAAAATGAAAATACAATAGAGTTCAACCTTAATTGAAGAAAATATAAATCATAATGCCAAAAATATGATTTTAAACCTGGATATTAGCAAATATTTAATAGGTTTGACAAAATCAAGCACAGATTAGGATGAAATGCAGGAAGAACGATCAGGTTCCAGTGGGAACGTGAGCTACTTTGGAAAACAAGATGACCTTGTCTTATAAATCTGAAATGTGCCCTTTCTGAGACCAAGTAACCTCACCCAAGGTGACACACACCAAGGCAACCTCATACCAAAGAAAAAATACAGCAAGGTGATAGCACTATTCCTTATTAGAACAAAAATACAGAAATAACCGATCAAAAAGAGAACAAGAAACAAAATACTGGTCTACTCGCCAACAAAATACCACAAAGCAATGAAGATAAGTTAAACATATCCTCAGACATCATGGAATAATGTAACATAAATACGTAAGTTTGAGAGGAGAAAACCAAAATATAAGACACTACCACATATATGATAAAATTACTTTATAAAATAAGACACACAAACCACAGGTTAAGATTAACTCAGCCTAAAGTTTTAACTTAAAGTTTAAAATTTAAAGTTTAAAAATGATTTTAAAACTTTATTTTTTTAAGATATCAGACAACCTATTTTCTGACCCAATCTCTGCTACAATTTAGGGTCTTTCAACAAAACATGAAAGTATCTTAAATCTCACTTTGCATATCAAAAATAATTTTTTTCCCCTATGGTCATTTTTACCATTGCCTTTAAGAATTTTGTCTTAATTAACAGGTTTTTTCCCCCCAATCACTACTATTCTTATAAATTAAAACAGCATAACAGAAAAATCGCTGGGGTTGATATGCATCTCTTTTATAAATTTAACGAAAATATATATCAAAAGTAATAAAAAGTCCTGTTTTTCTTTTGTTATCCTTTTTTAAATAATATAAAGTAGGCTTTCACTTATTCAAAGCTATTTTAACTTTTATATTGTTTTTTGTTCTTCCCGAATCTTAAAAAGAGTTCACCGCTATAACTTATTTTTTTAAACACATTTTTTAACACATTTTGCCAAAAATGAATAAAATTACGTAGATACCCTAATGGTAGTTATAAGTTAAAAGAACTTGATTGAAAAAGCAGTATGAAACACTTCATATGAATATTAAAGACCTATTCATAAAGAAGTTGCTACAGCAGTATTTCTGACAAATAAAGGAAAAATATTTAAATAGTATTTGGCAATCAATAAAACACTTGACATACATAGACTGCTGTGAAGAAGCAGTGATAGGTCAAGCGAAGATAAGACACAAAATCAAGATGGTAATTTCCTATTTCTGTTACCCTCCCTGAAAGTAACACATGAGCAGAGAGGAGGGAAAGACATCAAAACTAAGGACAGACTCCACTTGGGTAACTCCAGGTGGTCTTTGCTTCCTCTCCTGGGTTTTACAAAGTTCTCACTGGATGTGTGCTGATGTCATAATCCAGCCTCGCAGAACCAAGACACAGCAATTGAGAAATTAATGTATGCTGGAGCTCAAAGACCAGTTTTGTTTTTTATCATTTTTGTAAGTACAGTTTACTACAGAATTTTAAATTCTGACTTTTTTCTAGATAGCATTAAACAATTCTGAGTGAAATATGTCAAGACTGCTTTGCAGAACAAAAAGTAAACACAAACAGCTAAAAAGCAGCATTTCCTAAAGAATTTTCTAATGCCACTGAGCCAAAGAAAGGACATAAAAAAAAAGTACTTTTCTCTTATTAAGTGAGCAAAATAACACTATACGCATACACACACACACACAAATATATATATATATATATATATATATATATATATATATATTTTATAGTGCCAAAGACTTTCTTGCTTTCATTTCATATAGATAGAAATTATTAAAGGAATTTTTTAAGTAACCTCCACCTCACAATTATTTTGATTTGAAGGAAACAGACAAAAACAAGTTTCAAAAGGGAAATGTTCAGATTTCAAAGAAACAAGGCTATTAATTTCTAGCTGTAGTAATAATATTTGAAACAGATGTCTACACTCAAATCCAAACTGGATCATGGTTGACACAGTTTAATAAAATTTTAATTAAGGTTCTGCAACACTGTAAACTGATCATGTCATGCAACCCAGCACTTGCTTAATATTAACATCTCTTCAAGGCCCAGTACTGCTAAAGTTAACTCGGACTTTTCATAACTCACGTCATTCAAAAAATAAAAATATACCATTTATTCTATTTCACAACATACACTTTTTTTTAGAAGCAAGCATTTGAAATAGAAATGGAAGGATCCCAAAGTGAGTAACAAAGGAAGAAAATAACCTTGTTTCTAAAGAGGTCCTCATTACTAATTAGACACTTACATTTTGATATGAACACTTACAATTTAAAAGTGTTCCCAGCTGAAAACTCTTTATAAGAAAATAACTCCTTGTTAAAATTAACCAATTAACTTTGTAAATCTCCCTCATTCTAATTTAGTAGGACAATCTGATATAAGGAACCTGGTAAAGTTGGCTCAGTGTCAGTGCCAAATGAAGACATCTGAAACAGACAAGATTAACATTTACTGAATGATTATTATTATGTGCTGAATGTATGTAGTTGAAGGTACTCCGCTGAATTGCTGCAACTTCCTTACATACACTGGACAGCAGAGCCAGAATAAAAACCCAAGATCTGCTTCAAGTCCAGTACAGTATTAGTCAAAATGAAATTTTTTTTTTACTGTTTCACATCCCAAATTTATTTTTAAAGCAAACACAATCAATGATACATTCAAAAAAATCCCAAGCCTATTTGTCTATTTTCAAAATTAATATTTCCACAATTACAAGGGAATCAAAATTATAACCATAGGAAAGTCAGTCAACGCTGACCAAGCACCTTTTGCATCTGACTCTGTGCACTGTGAAAGAGATAGAAAACAGAAGACAGTTCTCAGCGTTTCATGTAGTTAGAACTGAAAGGAGGGTGGAAACTAGGAATTACAAACGGTAACACACAGAATATGTCAGAATGCAAGAGGATGCAGAACAAAAAGGGAAAGACTGAGACGACTACAACATGATTAACAAAACAAAACATTTTCTCATTTATCAGATTATTTTGTTCATTTTCAATCCAACTTCCAAGAAGAGCTCATATAAAAGTAACTTACATTACACTGTTTCACACTTTGTCATTTCTGATTCAAGAGTTTTAATATCATGAACTATAATCCATTCGCCAGGGACAAAAACATTTGTAAATATTCCTAAGAACTCCATCTTTTTCCTTAAGCCATCCATGCAAAACAAGCAAGTATTTAGTGGTGGCTTCCTGTTTTATATTAATAGCAAATGCACCAAAATGGATTTTTAGGGACTTCGTTGACTTGTTGTCTCAATTACATTTTAGTTCAATTAATAAGTATAATTTTCCTCTTAGCACATACTGACATACCACTGGAAAGGTGGCACAGAAACAAGATCGGTTTGAAAACATGGTATGGATAATCTAGGAAATACCACTGAAATCCCCACCCATATTAAAAAAAAAAGTTGACTGTTGCACAAAAATATGGTCTTAAGAGAAAATTGCTAATCAAATTGAAAACAACACATGTTAAAGAAATTTGCACATTTAGCCAATCCTAGTGCAATATAAAAAAAAGAATATTTTAGGAAAAAAACAGAATAGGCATTAACTTGCAAATAAAGCATTCAATTTCACTGCACAACACTTAAACATAGTTCAGTCTTTGTCTCTAGATTAAGGAGTATTTTAAAAGAATAGTATGGGAGGAATGTCAAAGGAACAAAGGTAAGCAACAAGGCCCTGTGAAAAATTATCCCTTAACAATTAGTGAAAAGTTACAATCACAGAAACTAATTTATTATATTGCTGGCAAGTTCTGCATATTCTTTTCCTCACAAAATTAGTCATTATAATCCAATGCAGTAAAGCATGAAACTGAGTTTGACTTCTGAAAAAATCTTTTCAATGACTGCTTTAAAGTTCTTAGAAAAATAATTACAAGAAAGGAGTACAGCACAGATTGTGACAGAATTATTTCCTAATAGCCAAAATTATTCGCCACTCCCAAGCAAAGACTTTACCTATAAAACATGCAAATGTTGCACAATGCAATTATCTGATTTATAAGTTATAGCCTCTTACACAAATAGGTATAAAATCTTAGAGTAGTTTCCTCAGGACTTCAGTCATATACACTCATAGTCATCTTTGAAATTTCAAAAACCACTGGAAGAAAAAGATACAAGATGAAAGAATGAAAGCACTGTCATACTATAATTCTATATATACTTAAATCAAGATAATATTTGCCCCGTTAGGGGCATAGCATTTCAGACTCAGGAGAACCTAAGAAAGCTTAACTAATCTTATTCTTAAGTGTTCAATCTGAAATTCCAGAACTAATTATGGCCTTTCCTGCCTCCCAGTCACATGCCCTTTTCAACATATGCCTTGATTTCCTCCCCTAAAGGACAGAACAAAAGTAAAAACCTAAAATAAGAACAATGCATTGAAATATATTACTCTATCTCATCCATTACTATGATGAGAAATTACAAAAGAACTGACCTGAGAAATGAGAACACAAAGAAGATTTGAAGTATATAAGATTATGAAAGTTAAAGAAAAAATAATCAACTAGCCCTTCCTTATTATACGGTTTCATAATAAGATTATGTAGGGTCATTCAATGATTTAAATGGCAGGTAAAATTAAAACAAATAAAAGGAAATACCCTTGACAAGCATAACAAGCCTTCAGAATACACAAGGTCACAGAACAGAGGTCTCATCGTTAAATCCAGTAACATGATTTTAAAGTAAGCTGGATCATTAGTGGAGCCAATATCTGATTATTTATGTTCAACATAAATATGATTTTCCATAATGGAAAAATTGTATTTTGGAATATAAGGAGTCAGTAAGAAAGCTTTCTATTTGTTACAAATTATATTAAAACATAGTACATTTCTACAATGTTTATACTCCTTTGGAAAATCAAAGGGTGATGACTGACCTAGCAAGAGTGTTTTGATTTGACAGATACATACTACCTCTAATAAACATTTTAAGTATCATGGTTTGAAAAAGCAAAATTACTGTTTACATTTAGCACAGACATCTATTTTAAACCTTTCTTCCCCCACAACACTATGACTCCAGTGAAATATGCTTCACCTGGCTATTCTGGAAACTGAAGATTTGTTTTAATTCAATAACACCACCTCCACTGAATGCCGGCTGCTAGGGCCAATCCGCCCCATTGCATTTTGCCTCACAAAAACAAAAAACAGAAAAACAGCATCATGTTTACAACAAAGAGGAGGTTTATCTCGGGACAGGACGTGAAGACAGGACGCGACCTGTGACTGGCAGACAGTGACAGCTGTGGGAGGTTGCAAACAGCCTAGGAAACGCAGTAGTGGCAGTCACTGCAGTTCTGGGCTCCAGCACATTCTGAACACCCCATTACAAAAGATGAGGCAGCATCACTGAAATGCTGGAGGAAATCTGTAAGTTACAAGTTGAAAAATTCCCCTGAGAGCTTTTTATTGTGTTTTTAGCGCATACTTTCTGGTCCTTCTTGATTTAAATTCAATGCTTTGTTGAACCATACAATTAAGGATATGTCCCAGTTCTTCCTTCCAAATAACTCAAGTTTTAAAATGTTATTTCAGATCAAATGATCGATTTTGAGTGATTCTTTTTACCTCACACCTAACCTAAATTATCTCAGCTATATGATTTCCCAAAGTCACTAAAATGTCATAGTTAACCCACATTTAATGTCCCTCATGTATACCTATCCCAAAATATACCACACATGAATCAAATGGAAAAGTGAGCTTTGATAAAGTTGTGGTAAATATCTGGCTTTAAAAAAAAAAATCCACTACCAGTATTCTCTGTATAGAAATTAGTGAAGGAGGAAGGGAAATTAAAGCATGTAAAGTTTAAGAGACATTTTTCCAAACATTTTAAACATTGCCTCTTGATCTGTCACTTCTTGCAGGATATGATCAACAACCCAAGTCTCCTTCAGGAGCACTCCTTGATGACCAGCCTTTCTCTGTGCTCTCACCACTCCACACTTAGAATGACCCGCTCCTCTCAGAGGCTGTGACCACACAGGACTCTCCTTTGCCCTCGGGGTCCTCCCAAGCCCTCAGACCTCAGGGCCAAGTGTCAGTGACCTACATATCATCAGAAGCCAACCAGCTCCTGGCTCACACAGGACCCCAGCCGGTGGGCACCGAGCTTCCTATCTGAGAATCCTGCCTACCACACACGGAACAACTTCACCTGTAAACCAAGAAGACAGTAACCAGGGTCTCCAATGTGGAGGGTCCAACACACTAAAAACAAACGCTGTGCCGTTATCATTGCTTCTGCTACTTGCTTATAGGTAACTGCATTTCAAACAGCTGTATTTCTTCTGAATTTCACCTTTTTTGTCCATGGTCTTTCAAGTTCCCTTAGTGTTGTAACCGCTTCTAAACCACTTGGCAAATCTGTGAAGTCCCCACATGCTAAACCATGAGGTCACTGAAGAATTCGACGAACATCATCATGGCGGGAGAACTGGATTTTTTTTCCAGAGGTACTCACTTTTCAGCAAATTTAAAACTACAGAGCCTCAAGTGAGAAATGAGTCAACACAATTCACTCAAAAAAAAAAGCCTTTAAAAAAAAGTACTATCACAAAAGTTATTAAGAAGAATTGAGTCATGGGATTAGATGAACCTTTGAGAGAAACAATGACCACAAAAAAGGCATTATTTGGCAGAAAAACTAGAAATATGGAAGGTGCTGGAAGTGGTCATGGTATCTAATATCTTTATAATGGATGTAAAAGAAGAAATGTAGATAAACTTTCCAGGTCTGCAAATGATATTAAGTTTTTCCAATATGTGAAATGCCAAGTAAATGCAATAACCTACCAAAACTTTTGAGTTACTAGAGGGAAAACTTCAAGTAAGACTCAACTTGGAAATCTTCAAGATAATGAGCCTCAGTTATCAAAAGAAAAGGGCTCAAGTCACCTCTGGAACATTGCGCTAATATGCTCCTACAGCCAAAAAAGCTAACGATGACATGAACATTGTTTGTGAACAGAAAACATGGTTCTCGCCTGATTTTAAAACCGGAGTTCAGGCTGCGGTGCAGCTTAGCATATGCCTGGCTCAACCAAGCAAGGTCCAAGGTTTCATCCTCAGCACTGAGAAAGTGGGAGAGGGGACAGAGTTTATCGCTGCATGCAGCTCTCATCGGATATAACCTAGCCCTCCAAAAGCATCTGCTGCTGAATGAAAAAAAATTATAACCCTGCTTTTACCAAAAAAAGAAAAACAAAATTTAGAAACTAATGAAAATCCAAGTAAAAATAAAACAATTAAGTGGAAGACAGCACAGCCACATGAAGAAAAATAAGGAAGCGCCGTAGTAAAAACTATGCACACTGCAGGATGACGGGAAATACAGAGCTGAGGGAAGGCTGCCATACTTCAAGCAGAATATCCACATCGGATAAGCAACAAAATGCCAAGTCAAGAAATGGAACAAGCTGAAAAATACGCATCCATCCCCAAAACAAGACATACAGTTTCATTAATCACCACTGTGGTTTAGACTGGGGAAAACTAAGATATGTGGAGATGATACTAATTTTTAAAAGTGAAATCACAAACCACCAGTCCTAGCCTCCCCTAATAGCACCACCTAAAGAAATAAGACTGAATCAACTTGACTTTCATAGATTTTTTCTCAACAACTTCTCATTTTCTTTTCCATATTCAGTCTATTTATGTTTTGCAGTATTTTTTGGTAACCTATTATTTCCAGTAAAGCAAGACTCGAATATCTCTTTGACACACTTTGATTTACAGTATAGCATCAAATTCATTAATATTGCATAAATATTTAATAATTCCATTTGTAATAAAGACATTACTCACAAGCTAAAGACATACAATATTATTGTTGAACTGTATTTTACCTTCCAGGTTTAGGAGATATGAGCCAAAAAACTAATTTATAGCCTTATGTTAAATCGGGGTACATGCTAGTAAGTTTAAAGAAAAATGTTTAAGAACATATAGTAACAACTTTCAAATCACAACTTTCAAAGCACAGATATAAACGCATGAAATTTCAAGTAAGAGAGAAGCTACATGGGCTTTGATGAAAACGTACATAATTTCAGACTTACATATCAAAAAGATACAAGAATGAAAATTGTATAGACCTACAGAATAGCCACAAAATATTTTTATAATATATGTCCATGGCATTATAAGCTTTTTGGCCAGAGAAACACATTTCTTTACATATTTAAAACATGAACATTCACGAAAACATTGAGTGAAATTACATAATAAAGTACATGATTTCATAACAAAAATGAAGTGCATCTTGCTGTTACGAGTTTATAACATTATTAAAATACTTTAAGATTATGTCTATGAAAGCAGCAAACCAACATTCCAAATTACACTAGTCAGATGGTATAGCTAGTAAAGAAATATTCTGGGTTTTCAGGACAAAAATCATTGTGTTTTAACTCTCTCTGGCTCCAAAAGGGCACTCACAAAAAAACGCTTTCAAGTCTAGTGCAAAAGTGAGAGAGACAAAGAAAAAGAGTGAAGGCGAGGGGGAAGAGGGGAGGTAGACAGTGCAAGAGAGTAAAAATGAGCATTCGATGTTCTAAGACGTCGGGGGAAAACCAGCTACAATTCTGAAATTCAGACTGTGGCACATACAGCTAAGATTTCTCAAA
The DNA here is from genome assembly GCA_004365215.1 of Cuniculus paca. NCBI lineage: Eukaryota > Metazoa > Chordata > Mammalia > Rodentia > Cuniculidae > Cuniculus > Cuniculus paca. The sequence goes on from RJWT010019138.1 coordinate 15,545, forward strand.
AGGAGACGGTTAACTTTATCTTTGCTAAATCCAAATTACTTAAAAAATTAATTCATAGTCCCTATACCAAGTATACAAAATATATCCCATGCTATTAATCAGAAAGGATAAATTTACAGCTAAAAATTTTGAAAATTGAGTTTTTTCCATTTCACCACTTCCTGAAACAACAGATTGCAATTAAAAGAGTGCAGGAAATGCAGTGCACCAAAACCTACTAGGCCTGAAATACAGAGTGAGTCGAGGCAGTGTATAAAGTCTGCATGATCTGACATTTTTACAAACAGTGGTGAGTAAACTCACCAAAAATACCTATGATACTTTTTCGGAAGAACTTAATTTATATACGGCTGTTTATCTCAGTTTTAACATATGCCACAAGATACTAGAATGTTAAAATTCAAATTATTTTACTATGTTATAGAATTAAGAATTTATCATATCTACATGTGAGGAGGAAGCTTCCATTTCTACAGATATGCATAATTATGAACTAGGAAATGCCTAATTTGCCTACAAAAATTGCAAGGGTTTGATGACTGAAGCAAGGAGTGAACTGGGTCCACCGAGAATTACTAAGAAAAACATAATCAAACTTAAATGCAACAGAATATAAAGATCATTTTCCAAATTGGTTCCAGAAACAGCTCCTAGGTGAATTTCCCTGAAAAGCTCATTTAATTCAATTAAACAACGTAGTATGGTTTTCCTCTTCAGAGAGGGTTGAAATATTTTATTTGCTACAGATGTTAAAGATAAGTATTTAAAGAAGTGGTTGATTTAATCCTGAGTGAATGAAGACGCATTGTTGAATAACAACTTTTGAATACTGAGCAGGTATAGTTAACTACTACAGCAGCCATCATTTAGGAAACACACAAAGCAAAACCTGCAACAGTTAGAATGTTTATAAAGTCTTAATATTATGTACTGTCATATAAATCCAATATCATTTTCTCCTATAAATTATAGGATAAAACACTTAGAGACCATGTTTATTGCTCACATTAGAGTATTATTAGAATCCTGTCTCAAACATACAATGGAGGGTATATGATTTATCACTTAAAAGACAATGAGAAGTTAAATTTTGGGAAAATTCACATTTCCCTGAACAGTTTTCCTAGTTAATCTCAACATTACATAAACTCCCTCTCCACCAACCCCGTTGAGTAATGCCTGCACACAGCCTGGTCGTGGATTCTTCTGAGTCCATCTGTCTGCTGGCTTGCACACTGGAATGACTCATAAAAATGAAGCAACTGAGGTCACCTACTCCAGGTCTTTTAAACAGAACTGCCAACCACTTACCCAGGTGGTTCCAATTTCCAAGGATACTTAAAATGAGGGAGACACTCATTCTAGATGCACCATTTTATTTTCATAGTGTCTCTGGCTTAAGAATTTGCTAAGTAAGGAAGCTAGCTCTTTTGAAATGTAGATTGCTAATCACATGAAGACCAGAAATCACTGCAAGTTTAAGATTGAGAATATTATATAAACTCACGTGAAAAAGGACACAAAACCACACTCTATTATGCTCCAAATTTTATAAAGAAAAAAGATCCCAAAATATAATATTGGTTGTTTTTGTTTTGTTTTAAAAGTTCCTCTATTTTTAGAGTTCCCTGTGTTTCCCAAGTTTCCTTCAATGAATATGTATTCTTTACAATAACAAAAAAAGAGTAAGTACCTTTTTAAGAAAATACACACTGCAAATCTTGTGCCCAGTGAGCGGCAGCAACCCACAGATATATAAATGTACACTGGATGGATGTCTTTCTCTAGATATAGAAGAAAACATTCATTTTTGCCTTTAAAAATAATAAATTGTTTAAGAACAGAAACTGGGGCCCTATTTTATAAAAGTGTAACTGGTGTAAGAATAAGTCCTAGCAATGATAATGATCTCTTCCTTTCAGGATAAGCTAGTGAAAATGTTTGGTCATCTATTATACTACATACCAGTTTTCCCCCCAAGTGTGTTCAGATAAACATCAATCTAATGGTATAAGAACAGGTACAAGTTCCATGCTCAAATACCCCTTTCGAGGCCTGTCAAATGCATACCGGAACAAAAGCTCAGAAAAGTCTGCAATGTAAAAGTGTCAACAATCCTCAGATTTCCTCCATCATCTATTTACTCGCTGATCACCCACTTCTGTAAGTTTACTATGTGCCTGTCATGTTTCTCAACACTTTATAAATACTCCTGTAACTTTCACACAGCCCTGTGAAGTAAATCCTACTGCTGATTCCCATTCTACAGATGATAAGGTAGAAGTACAGAAGGATCAGTAGCTGGCTCAGCCCTCAGGGGTAGAGAATGGCAAGAACAGATTCAAACCCAAACTCCAGAGCCCCCAGATGCAAAGCTGGACCCTGACATCCACAGAGTCACCACTCTGGGGCACACAGAGAAAGAAAGCAAAGGCAGCTGACTAAAAACATACTGCTCTGTGTAAATTCGTTATCGGGATGGGTCAAACAGCCCTTATTACCTCAAATCCCAGTATTTCACTTAATCCACAAGAAGGCAGAAATAACTAGAAATGGTGTTAAATCAGTCCTAAAGAAACCCAGAATACAATGAGCAAACAAGAAATCTATGTTTTCTACTGTCACTTAACTAATTTTATTAGGCAACATAATTCCAAGAATTTTGATGAAACAAAGATCTCACTGGGAATGATTACACACCTGTAATCCCAGCACTCAGGTGGCTGAGGCAGGAGCATCGCTGTGAGTTCAAGGTCAGCCTGAATTATATAGGAAAACCCTATCTCAAAAAAAAAAAAACTAAAAAATTTATGCAGTTTCTATACTCTGATTCAGAAGCGTCGTAGATTCCAGAGACTGTGTGTGTACTGGCATTATGATCATTGTAATTTGCTTCTTCCTCATGCCCAGCAAACTTTTTAAAAACTTCTAACAGATATAACCAGTAGGAAAATGAGGAACCTTGTAGCCTTTAATTATCACATTATACATCGAA
>RJWT010019139.1:0-18531 GCA_004365215.1 Cuniculus paca
AGTGGCCACTGAGAAGTGAGCTCCAGAAGGAGCAATGTATGATGAAATATCTCAAGCTTTTCCTTTCTCTGTTCTCTTTGTATTTCTCAAGCCTTTAATTACTTTTGTTAACCACTGCAGCCCATCCTCACTGATAATTTTGCGGGTTAAGGAAAGTGACTGCGTCCACATGGGACAAATAAGTTCCAGTTAAACAGAAGAAAACATAGGAATCTGGTTATAAGACAACAAAAGGTATGCCCAACCACAGAAAAGTGACATGGAACTCAATGGCCAACTAGGAGAAGAAACACAACCAGAATAGATTTGTGAAGCATTGGAGAGTCTAAGAAATTGTGTTTGGAGAGTGTCTTAGTTACTTTTCTCATTGCTGAGACAAAATACCGAACACAAAAGTTAAAGGACGAAAGATTTACTTAGCTCACAGTTTGTAGAGGTTTCTGTCTGTAACTGATTGGCCCCAAAGCAGGTTAGCACAGCACACAGGTATTGCAGAGGAGAAACAATTCATGGCAGGCAGAAGGTAGCAAAACAACTAGAGTCAACCACAGCTTTTTCTGTACCTTATATCTTATCCAGGCTGCCTAGGCTGGGTAGCACTCACACCCTTAATGCTAATGCCCTTGATCCTAGCATTATACCATGAATCAATTTCAGTGTCACACACTCTAGATCCAGTCACCTTTGAAAAACTTCCACCTATGACCCCACGATTCTTTGGGGGAACATCTGGACACAAACCAGCAGGCAGAATTATAAGAAATTATACCTTCTATGCATATGGAAGGGATGCTGACATTTTTATTGTTACTACTACCATTATCCTTATTATTCAAAATAAGTGTGGCTTTAAAGGCTGGAGAACTTGAGGACACAAAGTTCACATTGAAAAGCAAGGGGAACATTTGCACAAGCAGATCAGCATGATATTGCTTATCTACCCTCATGATATTGTTGCTCAGGAGACAAAAATTGTAACAATTTAAGCATACAAACATTAAAGATGCATCTTCCATTGAAAAATTTGCACTATTTTATATTTCCAATTATATACCATCATAATTATCCTATTTCTAGTTTATACACAATGAAAAATAATCTTGTTTTACAAATAATCAAAGTTGATTAATCATGTACATTTTCTGAGGGTTAGTTTTTATTAAAAACCAAAATAACAGCATCAGAAAGGCTAAATAGAGTTGGGGGAAAAGATTGTTAAATCACACCTGGAAGAAAAACAAGTGGAAGAAAAATATTTTGAAAATATTTTCACTGTCAGAGATGAAGAACTAAGGAAAAAAATGAAGTGTATACATGAGAAAATACCTCATACACATGAGGATACATCAAGATTTTCCATCATACAAATATTACTATTGCTTTAACATAAGTTATTGCATGACTCTTAGACTCATTATACCTAAACTATGTGAAGTCATTACTTGAGTCAGCTGTATAAGTAAGAGGCAAGTCTGGAAATGTTGAATTCAAAACACATCTAGAGGGTCTTTTGAAACATGAAGATGGCAGAGACTTTGCCTTTTTTATTTATTCATTTTTTCTATTATAAAACCTACTGATTTCAGTTGAATTTCTGGGTTCCTGAAAGGAAGATTACATTTCCTAGCCACCTTTGCAGTTAGACACAAATATATGATCAAATTCTGGCCAATGCATGTAAGTGAAAGTAGTATGCACAATTTTTAAAACTGTCCTAAAAGGGAAAAGATATGATTTTTCTTTTTTCTTCTTACTGTTGGTTGATGTGGTTGATAACTAGCACTTCAGTGAACATCTAGGATCACACACAATACTCCTAAGTGATGGCAGAGAAGAAAACTGAAGTAAGCCTGGGTTTCTGACAAATGCATATCACCCTTGGATGCTGACCTCCAGTTTTTACACAGAAAAATGAAATGTTGTAATTTAGGCCACCATATTCAGGTTTTCTTCCACAAGAAACTGAACCTTACCCTTACAAGGGAAAAGGGAAGTCAGTGTCTTTCTTTTCTGGTCTAGACTTCAAGACAGAGATTTCTAATGCAGTACTTGTGGATAATGTATCTTAAAACTGATAATCAACTCATGGAGATAAGTCAGGCACTAGAAAGTTAAAGATTCATGTACGTCATTTCTTTATCTGTGTAGCACACATCTGATGAGACAAATTCTGCAAGACTCATAGAAATTAGATATCATTTAGATTTTTCCTACATTGGGTTTTTCCAACTTTCCATATTTGTTTTCCTGCTTTTCTCCTAAGGTACTTAGCAAAAATTTGGCTTGTTTTCTTTTGCTTGGAACCAAACTGAAAGAAAAAGAAAAACCTCCTGATGTTTGCACACCTGTGTGCAACAGTAGAAACAACTAAGAAAATCCTAGATAAGTGATTTTCAGCTCTACTGAAACAGTAACACTTTTCTAGAGTAAATATTGTATAATCCTCCTTTTGTTATCCTAAAATTTAGAGATAATATAGTCTACCTGCACATAAAAAGAAATCTGTATATATCCTAAACCATTTTTAAAAGAAAAATTAAAATATAGTTGATGATAATATAATGGTTTATTGTTGTTTTGTTTTTTGTTTTGTCTTGTTTGGATTTGGGATTTTTTCCCCATTTTGTTAGTGTTTATCCTTATGTTTTCAAAATGTTCCCAGGGAACAGGTACCTTGAAAGGTGATAAAATTTTCAGGTCAATATGATGTCACTTCATTCCCTACTGAAGAGTTTCTCCTTCCAATGACAACCTTGAAGTTCTTGGTGTTATTTTTCTCTGGACATGTAGCACCTTCATATAGCAGTGTTACATCAAATGCATTTAGCAAGCAAATTTTCTTCTCATAGGTGTTATATTCAAAGTACAATTATAGTCTAGTTGTTTAAGAAACATCAAGCAAAATTGAGGCTTTTTTTCTTACTTTAGGACATGTCAGAGCCTGGAAGATGTCATTGCTTTGTGAATCTAATTCCCAAATGTATTTCATCACCGAATAGTTTTTCAATGGAACAATTCTTGGGTTCAGTTTTTCATGGAAGAAACTTAGAAAACATTGCTTTACAGCCTGTCAGGGAGCATATCAACACAGAAAGAGAAGCTTTTTGAAGGATCATAAATCTGTGAGTGCAAGAGCAGCTTTCAATTGACTGATTTCTTTGCGAGCAATTGGTCATGTTAGCCTGCTCTGGGAGTCATGAATTTGGCCATATTTCACTTAACTTTCATGAATGATTCAAAACAATCCCAAATCAGAGACATTTGCAGGACAGCACAATTTTAATGCTGCTAGTGGAACTGACACACATTTGAGCTCGTATTCCACATGTTGTGCATCTATAACTATTTGAACAAGACATCACAAAAATGATCTGTTCACAGTGCTAATAGTGAGGCTCTAGAAAAGCATATATGTTGTTCGATGTCTGTAAAGAGTATGTCTTACTAGTCACATTTATAATATTGATCATTTCTGAAGTTCCTCTTTTATACAAGGACATTTTTATAATCACTGTTTCACTTCATTTGCATGAGACATCTGTGAGCTATCATTAGTCCCATCTTACAGATAAAGAATCTGCAGGTCCACATGGGTAAGTGCCAATGTTACAGAATTTTTTAGTTGCAGAACTTGGACACAGCCCAGCTCTATCCTGCACTGAAGCCCGTGTTTGTTTCATTGCTTCCTTTAACTGAGGGAAAATTTTTAGAACATTTTCCACTTTAAAAGAAATCAGTTACAGCAGTTATAAGTTAACTATCAGCCATCAGGAAAACAGCCATTCGCAAGTACCCAGAGTCATTCGTTCCTTGAGGGTGCCAAGACCGTGGCTTAGTGCGCACATTTTAGCAGGCAAACCTACTCTCAACCACTGAAAAATTTACAAGGTCTAAAATACTGTCATGTTTTCGTCTTACCTCATTATTACCTAGTTTAAACTTCAAGGTGTGTTATTTGAAAACCACTTGTTTCCAGTGACTCATTTTGAAATCACTGATTTCATCTTCCTGGTTCTTTGCAAAGCCAGGAAAGATCAACACCACATTGTTTTCACCTTCAAACACACTTGCCCTGTAACCGGAAGAATCCAGAACTGTTATTGTCAAATCATCGAATAACGTGTTCTTATTTCATCTTTTCACAAGAGCAGAAATCCGTTCTAAGAACAGGACTCCCTGCTTGTCATCGACTTTATCCACCAGCAATTTTTCACCCAACATGTTTGGGTATGATTCACCTACTTAGTCAACACAACACATAATTATTGAGCATATACTTTGTACCAGACACTGTTCTATATTCTGAGAATTCAGTAGAAAAACAGATAAATCTTTTCTCTTTAGAGTCTGTACTCTAATGGGAGGAGTAAGATGATAAACAAAAACCAAAAATGACCATTGCAGATAGCAAAACGATCTATGAAGGAATATAAAAAAGGATGGCACAGCACAGAGTGACTGGAGTGAAAGGCTTCTTTACATTGGGTGCATCAGGGACAGACTTTCTGAGGAAACACTTGAGCTGAGATCAGAATTGCCATAGGAGACAACAATGAAATGATTTCAAATTAGTCTGTCAGACAATGTACCACACCAAAATTTTGGTTCAGCACATTCAACAACCATATCTATGTATGGTAAATATGTGAAAGCTAAATAAAAACAAAAAGTTGAATCAAAGTTTTTTCTTTCTTTTTACCTCCAACTAAAAAAAAACAAAAAAACTCTCATTCTTTTTCTTTTCTTTTTTTTTAATTTTTGAGACAGGGTTCCACTATGCAGTTCAGCCTAGCCTCAAATTTACCGTGATCCTCATGCCTCCACCTCCCAAGTGCTGGGATTACAGGGGTGTGCCACCACGCCTGGCCCACAACAAAAATTGACATACTTATCTAGTCAAATTAGCACACAACCATCTTCCTATTCTAACCATTCCACGCAGGTTCAAATTAAATACCATTCAGCAGGTTTTACACAATGTTTTGAAAAGTAGCCTTTTAACCACATTTAAAATGTTTAAATTTTATGACAGAATGTAATGAAACTTCTGATACACAGAAGGGGTTCAATGAATCTGTGAAATGTTTCATGTGGCCAAGTGAGGGTAAGAAGGTAGCGGGCTGAGCAGTCAAGACTCTGAGCCCTAGTCCAGTTTCCAGCTTCACAGCATCACTTCGATTTCTTCTCTTACTGTCTTACAAAATTTTGTTTCAAAAAAAATGATTTTTTTTATAGGCAGAATATATTTATTGAAAGAAAGCTTCTGTCTGAGAGAGATGTAAGGGGTCCCTAGTGGGTTGCCAAAGACTCTGACATTTCTAGGGAGTTTTATAGAGTAAAACCATGAGGTGAGACGGGACAATTATTGATTTAAATAAAGTTCGAAAGCTATTCAGATTATGAAAGCAAATTTTCTGACCTTGTATATTGTTATATTTCCTATGAAATTTTCTTTTTGAGGAATTTCGTTTTGTAGTATCCTTGTATGTCTGCTAAGCCTCCCTCCTTTTGGTCAACAGATTCTCTCCCAGATTTTAAGAATGTAAGTCTGAAATATAAAAGTAAGTTTATCTTGTTTGACTATAATGCAACACTTTGAATGTAGGCACAAATATTATGTTTGAATTGTCTGAATAGGATTTTTAGGTAGATTACTGCTACATAATAATAATCTGGAGTTATGTTCCCTGTGTTTATGTCTAACTCTGCTACTTTCTGGTTTCATGACTTAAGCAGCCTCTTTGTACCTCCATTTCTTTATCTGTGAAATAAAGTTAATAGATTCTACTTTATTTTTCTGTGGTAAACATTATATACCTTAACATATGTAAAGCTCTTTGAAGAGCCCTGGAATATTGTGTGAGTTCAATAATTGAACTGTTGATAATTGCTGTACTATCGTATAGGCATTCAGTTTTTTTATATGTGGACATTATCCTAAAGGTCAGTAATTTTTCTAGGCAGCAACATGAAAGTAACAGTTGTATGATTTTTCTATCTTTAGCCACCTAAAGCAATACACTATATATTAGTTGTTGGCTCTATGAAGACTCACTGGCAGGATTACAAAATCTTGCCTGACCAATCATTGTAAGACTTTGTTACTTAGGAACACAGAAGTTTCTAGAATGATACTAATTCCCTCTACCACATATGTAGTGCCTGGGAAAATAATGTTGTAATACTTTATTTTCCTTTGGGATCTTCTCTTGTCTTCTCCATGGGACAAGAGGAAGATGGAACATGGCCCTAAACCTTAATTTTGTTTCATTCATATTAAGACTCAGGGTTGGAGGAAGTTTTCAGTTTAGAAGAGAACCAGCTGAGATGAGTTTCACTAGAGCACCAAAACAAGCAAAGGAAGATTACATGGATGTTATTAGTTTATGCAAAGCCTCTTCTGGTCCCAAATTCTATCAACTCTTTTGAGAGAAAAATTATATTTGAAGTGATTGATTACCCAACAGAGACATTATTACCTAAAAGTATAAAGTCTGTGAATTTCCAACATTGTCAGACATTCCAGAATGAGATGAAATTAGTCATCAAAAAATTGAAAAGTAAATACTTTGGCTCATCTTCATAGTAAGTTATCAAGTTAGACCCCTCTGTGATTTAACTAAATATGCAGGTAGTATGAGAACATTGACAATCAATTTTTCAGACTGGAATTAATAAAGTGTTCCTAGAGGAATAATGTTTGAAGTGAATTTTAAAGAGAAACAGGAATTATCCAGGTATGAAGAAGAAGTATATTTCAGGAAATGAAAAGAAAAAGTCAAAGAACACTTGTAAAATTAAGTATAGCTTGTTCAGGGAAAGTAATGTTGTCTGAGATAAGGATTTAGCTTAGGTGCAAAGAGAAATCGGGTTGCACAGGAGGCTTCAGGGCATCGTCTACAGCTACAAAAGTTATGTCCTGCAAGTGCCTCTAAGTGGTTGAGGACTGAATACAGTGCCTGCTCCACAAGGACCCATGTACTCTGCAGCAGAGAGGATGCAACCACATTTTATAATTCACACAAAAGCATGATTCACTCGCTAAACCTTAAATCACCAGGCTTCCTATGCCTACAGCCTGGGTGCCTTCTTGACTTTGCACAAAGACATCATGTAAATTAGAGATTCTTTGAAATATCATCAGATCACAGAAGGCGATGCAATTTACAGTAAAGAATTTGTACTTTAAGCAAATACAGTGAGAAGCTACTGAAGATCTCTGGACAGGGATGTAACAAGACAAAAGAAATTATCCCAGCAGCAGCTGTATTCAGGGTAGATTGGAGTCAAGACTCAGGAAGTCACTGCAGTTGTCCATGCATGAAGCAAAAAGAGAGATTCAATGTTTCCATGGTAACTGAAAGGGAAATATGAAAATTATTTTGAAGGCAGAAACAACAGGACTTGATTACTGATTGGATATGATTGTATGGAAGAGGCAGCAATAATAAATGACTCAGGGGTTTTGTGTTTAGGAAGCTATGAGAATAAATCTGAAATAGGGATGGCTGCTTTGAGAGGGAAAATAGTTTAAGACATGCTGAATTTCCCACAGTGATGGACTGTGTAAGCACAAATGCCCTCTGTACATTTAAAAGGGCAACAGTAAGATTTTCTTCCATAAATATGGGGGTGGATTTTGATTGCACTTGAGGTTCTTCTTAAGGACATTGGGAAATAAAGTCACTGCTTCCCTTATTTTTAGTAAGCTGTAAGGAAGATCATAACTACCATCATCAACTCTATCTTCAAGTTATCACAAAGTATTATTGAGCATCTATTTGTGTTTGTTACTTTTGTTGGCACAGTTCACAGAAACAAGTTCTGTACCCTTTAAAGATTTTCAACTTGTGATGACAAACATTCACAGGGTCAAAATACAGAGAAAACAGAGGAAAATAATGATCACCAAACAATACCTGTGTAAGTTAAAAGTAGGAAAGAAGGAGAACGCTGTGCTAGATAAGACATAGCAGAATATTAGTGACTGGAGATAAACAGACAATTAGCTGGAATTAATTCTTTGGAAAGGTATAATTTGTCATCATCTCCTTAGGGAAAAAAATGGATTCAAAATACTGCTTATATAGTAATTATTAGTTTCATGCATCTAGGACTAAACACCTCAAACACATTATCTCATGCTCTCCTTGGATTCCAGGACTTGTGCAAGACCTTGTAACTATTCCAGATGGAAACTGAACTTCAGAACCAAATACCTAATATAACAGATTTAATGGTTTGAATGAAGATAAGAAAGACCACACTGTTTCATGAGGTGAGTTAGCTACCTTTAAAAAAAATTAGAGTATAAGGAACCAAAAAGACTATTGTGGGAAGCATCTTTGCAAGCACTCTTTTTCTGCCTTTTATGGAGGTCCTTCTGGGTGAAGGATCCCAAAATTGATCTGCTCATCTCTCCCTATCCTTCCACTTGTATATTCCTGTTTGCCTCTGCCTCTGTGTTCCCAGATATCATAAAGACAGAGCTGTCAACTGAACAGAGCAGTTCCGTGTGTGAGTGTGATAAGAGCTACCTGTCTTAGACAGGGAATCAATTTTAAGCAAAGAAAGAGAAAAAAGTGACATGTTTCCTCTGTTACTTTTATACATTATTAGTTTCTATTATAACTTTATGTCATGGGTAAAGATCTGGGCTTGGGTTCAAGTATCCTGGTTCGTGGTTTTGGTTCACTGATGGACAAGATTTTTGACTTTCATGCTAGTGTCTACTCTGCTGTTGAAGAAATTTGGTAAAACCTGGTATGAATGCTAAGAAGATTAAAAGGTTCATGGACACAGGCACCATGAATAAAGGCTGTTGGAACTGGTGGAGTCTCCATTCTCACTTTTAGAACAATCTGGCTTAAGTTAAGTTTCTTTGTAAATTGTAAGCATCAAATTTCACTTTCTACTTACATAACATGTTTTCTTCAAGTTGCCTTTAAATTATTCACTATACTAAATAGAGGGACTATTTTTTTTAAAAAATGGATCTTTATCTTTTGCTGCTAGCTCAATACATGAAAGCATGATTCTTTGCTACCCACACAGTTTCCTCTGGGACCTTAGCCTTACCAGTATTCTATGACTCACTGCTTACTTTTCAGAAATAGATGCTAAATAGTGTCCCTGATTATATTGAAAATGGTAGATAAAAATTTTCAAGGAAAATCTTTAACTAATTAGATTCAAACTATGCAATAGACTGACCATGTCTCCTTTTTTCTCTTCTCTTCTTCTTTTGTTTTCTACTTGCCAAGCTGCTTCTAATAAACAAAGGCTTGTCAACTTCTGTCAGATAACTCTGTTCTTTATTTCTCATTCACCGCAACATTGGTGGGAGACAGAGGATGATAAGTCTTCAGTCTTCCTCTTCCTTTTCTCTTATTATTTATTTATCATTCTTCCCCATACTACATTTTTTTCTCCTATTTATTCTCTCCTTCCCTTCTCTAGGTCAATCAGTTGTCACTACCAGCTCCAGAATGAGTTACCCTTTCATCAGAGACTTACATGAGTTGTCACTGCCTAATTCCAAAGATTCCCGGGATTCTTCTAGAATAAGAATTAAAGAAAATAAAGATGCCCAGTGTAATTCCAAGGCAGGTTTGAGAGACAAAATGGAAGCAGAACCACTTACATTACAGTTAAGATGGTGGCCTCAAGACACATCAGTGGAAAAGAGAGGGAAAAAGTGCAGTAGACATAAATGCCATGTACTTTCAAGCACTCTCTGTTGGAAGGCAGTTTCCTTAGGAATCTCAATTCCTTCTCATCTTGCAAGCAGAGGCACTGACTTCCTGTGTTCTGGATTATCTCACATTTATACAGAAAACAGTGTTGGGAGATAGAATATCGGTCTCTATAGTAAAGGGCAGGCATATAACAGACTTGAGCCCCCTAATTTCCAAGTTCTTTTCCTGTCATACCATGCATTACACATACAGATGTTACTTTGCCTTCTTCATATCATATTGAGGCTAAGGGAATTACAGAAAATTTCTGATATTCTGCCTATTGCTATTACTCAGAGTCCTTGTTTCTTTCTTTCTTTTTTTAAATAAGAGTCTTTTGTTTCTGACCAAGGAGTCTTGTGTCTTCTGCCAGCACCTATGAAATCAGTAGGCTAATGCATTAGCTTACATATAGAAAAAAAACTTTAGCCCTTCACAGTTCTTGACACTATCCAGACATTATAGTTTTTTCAGACTGTCAATAAGAATATTAGCCAGTTGGAAAGTTGGAAGCTAAAATGTCTTCTCTATCAACATGTTGAAATAGTTAGCTACACCTCACCCTCAGTTCCTACTTCCATCTAGTTTAATGTACCTTTTTAACCTCAGTAATGACGAGTTCTAATAGGCCATTTATTCAGTAGCGAGGATTTCTAAAACCCATTTACAGATTATAGTTTGTATGCCAGGATTACATCCGTTTATATATTAATAAAGGAGTTGAGCAGCATATTAAAGCTGACTTTTCAATCACTTAATCAACAAATGCATCCTGAGTACCTTCTTACTACTGTGTTAAGTGCTACCTAAAGCAGTCTAAGTTCTTGAAACATTTTAACTTCCTTCACTCCAAAAATAAAAATCTCTGCTATAAAAAGCTACCTAAAAGCTCAAACTCTCATTCAAGCAGTAACCAGTAGAAACCTTTTCCTAAGAAGTCTATGGAAAGTATGCTCTCTAGACTATCCCTCTTCTATACAAAAAGCAATCTCAAAACCCATACTCAAAATTCTTTTGACTTTTAAAAACCTCTAACTTTCAAGGAGCTCAAAAACTGAAGAGATCAAACCTAGTAACTCAACATTTTTGGGTACTACGATTGACAGTAATAATAGAATAAACCAACACTATCTGCCATTTCCAGTTAATTTAATGGATAATAGTTATTGGTGGGGAAGAAGGAGAAGCAAATCATTATGAGGCTTTGAAAGGTGGGAAAGCAGTCATATGAGTACACACATAAGTGCACACATGCACACACACATACACACATTTTTGCAGCAATTTAGAATTATGATATATTCTACACAACTGTGCTGACATGCTAAATCTATTTTATAATTCTATAAATATATTTTTTATCACCTGTCTTCAATTCTTCTAAGTCTTTGTGATTCCCATTTCAGTTCAGAATTTAACCTTGGACACAACACAAAACTTGAAGATTCAATTTCAACTAGTCTTCCGAGAGAGAAAATAGAAAATCTGATACTGCTGGATTACTCAACACGAGGGGGATAACATGAAAACTCCCTGAGTCCTACTACCAGGGTACGCAACAACAAACCGTTAAGGTGCTAATTGGGTTATAAAGATAGAATAGATCCAACTTGCATTCTTACTGTGGAGGTAAGAAAGCCCCAAAAATCTGCTCTGCTATTCCTAGTTTTTTCTTTTTAGCAACACTTACTGGCTTTGTACTGGTTGCCCTCTAGAAGAAGGGCTACAGACATTCAGCAAATACAGAGATGCAGGATGTCTCAAGTCGCGATGCTTGGTATCTTGGACTTGTTCCCACCATAGGATAAGAAGACTTTCTCTCTGGGTTGCATCAATGGGTGGGCAAAAAATGGTTAAAGACCTCCATGCACACAAAAGAGATGGAAGAACAAACCTAAAGTTAATTAGGTTTGTTTTTCTTTCAGAATTAAGAGACTTTTGCATAGTTGTCGTTCAGAAGTTGTTTTCTTCTCACTTAAAAGCCAGGGTTACTCCTATGACTACTCACAATGTCTCCACTAAAGCAGAGAATTGAAGAAAAAGAAATATGGCACAGGATAGATTTAGTCATTCTCAGGTAACTAGAGCTGTGTACTGACTGGAAAAAAGAAAATCTCCAGAAGTTCCAGAATTACACAGACTCAGGATGTAGCACATAGGAAAGGAAGTAATTAGAACTAAAGGAATAACAGTGATAGAAACTTATCTTAAAGGATGAACACTAAGCAACTGTAGATAAGAAACCTACAAATTCTCAAGCAGTTTAAGGGCTATAGTCCAAGAAGTGACTGACCCAATACAGACCAATAGGAAGAAAGGAACGACATGTCACAAAGAAGATACTAGGACAAAATCCTACAATCAGGTGAAAAGGTGAAGAGGCAAGTAACTTAAAACTAGTACATTCCTAGTTACACTTTCCATTATTCTCAATCTTTTTTGTTTTCATTATAACAAGCAATGTGAAATACTCTAGCGAATATCAAGGTGAATAATTAACTGGCCTGAATCTTCCCAATGAGCATCGTAACCAAGAACCTTGTGATCAGAGTAAGAACCTTTCCAGAATGCCGCTTCAGAAGAGCTATTTCTACCTATAGTAATAGTAATACATGCCATACTCCATAGTGACAGGCATAGGGTTGCAGAAATGAGTCCCAAGAGATTTTGTTGGTATATATAACTCTCTTCATTTAGACTGTGTTAATCATGTTCTTCATCAGCTGCCATCTGCCTGAAGTAACTCCCTTTGTTAAAGCAAGAATTGTGTTAAATGCAATTAGAAGGAAAGAGGTAATCAATAATTTTAGCACTTAGTTTCTACTTAAACACTGACAAGGCCACTTCCTCAGATTAGCTACCATGCAATCTTGAATACGGTGAACATATTTTACAAATTTCAAATTGGGTCAATGATTGGACATATAACAATATAATTATTACCTTTTTAAGTTTCTGAAATCAAAAGAGTACCAGAAGTATCTTCTCAGCTTACATAGGCCTAAAACAGGTTTGAGTTAATGGAGAAGGAAGTGGACAGGCAACAGATCCGAGTGAAAAAAATAGTGTGCAGTAACATCACAGAATTCACAAGAGGATGAGAAGATGAGAAAGGAAAAGGAATTCACTGAATCTGAATAATAAATTGTCATAGATGTGCTAGTGGCCCTAATGTTCCACTTAACTCTCAAAATTTTGCTGCAAACTTCAGTGAAAACAAAAATGGAAAAGTGGACAAATATAAAATAGCCTACTTTCTTGAACCTACACTGGAGAGAGTGAGCATTCAATTCAACATTTCCTGAATCTCTCTCTGTACCAAGCCCTGAGCCAGGTGTGCTCCCTCCACTGGTCCAAGAACCAGCTAGTGTATATGTTACCATAGCAACATCTCAGCATAACACCTCACACCTCACTTAAAATAAGATTCTATTCTAACCATTCCTAAGGTTCCTCTCAAACAGAAATAGACTTTTCCTCAGACTTCCAATAAAGGTCTGTAGTTGTTGATTATTTGTTTACGTATTGCCATAAAGTTCAGCAATATAATACAGAAAACTAAGTACTAGGAAATGATAAAGAGAACTCCAATGGACATGCAAGCCTTTTCTCTAAAGTACTTCCGTCTACCTGATATCTGGGCAGAATGACAATCCAAGCAACTACCAATTCTGTCAACCAAAATGAGATTGAACGGTGTCATTAGGAAATAATTTTTCCACTTACTGCTCTTCGAAACATCATTAAAGAGTTAAAATTTAAGTGTTAAGTAACATACTAACCAAGGTATGATGATTCCTTTAATGGATGCGGATTTCGGCAAGGTACAACTCCTCCCTGACCTCTTGCCATCGGGCATTGATGGCTGCAGGGCGCCACCTACTGAATCTCCACTACTAGTCTTCCCACAACAGTCCCTTTGTTAACTCCAAGCATCCCAACCACCAAGGGTAACTCTTAATGTTTGCTAGTATCAATTGGACACGTGTGTCTTAGCCTGTAGAGTAAAAGGAAAGGAGAGAAGGAAAGACTGGAGCTTGGAAAAGAAGATCATATTAGAAGAAATATTTTGGGTTCCCCTTTATCCTCAAACATCTGGCCCTATTTGGATACCTTAGGGGAAAATCAGACCTGACTGGATTTAAGGGTAGAAGGAGCTACCACCAGAATTTCTTTACCCCTCACCATACATGTAAATAAGAATCGGAAGCAATTGGAAGAAAGAACATAAGAAGCTAGAGAGACAGAACAAAGGACACACCAAGGAAAGGAACTAAAGAGGAAAAGAAGCAGAAAAAAGGAGTCAGGCAGAAAGCAATAGAATACTCTCCATTTCCTTTCCATTCCTTCCTCCTCTAAAAATATTAGCTCCAATACACAGCTAACTTTATTACAACACCCAGGCAAAAACATACTTCTGGAAATTTCTGACCTGAGCATTTTATCTAGTCTACCATTTTTAAAGGTTACATTTTTTGTGTGTTAGATATCACAGGAACTGTGGTTCCCTTTCAGCAACCACTTCTGCTAGAGCTTTTGCACCGCTGTTCGTATGTCGTTACTATTTAGTAGTTTTTGTTGTTTGCTACATAGGCTAGTGTTTGTTGCAGTGAGCTCTGCTTCTGTCCATTCTGCTTCCTGACCTTTGTCTGTTCTCACACTGCCCCATCATCTTTCAGAGATGACATATCAGGGCTCAAATGGAAATATTTAGGTGGTCCTTTCCACCTAAAGGACACCATGAGGCAGTTTGATACCCCTCAAGTAATTCCTGGAAGGGCAGGTAACTAATACTTGCTGAGGATGTAGGGGAGTAGAACTATCATTAGGTTATCTAATCTGATGCTCTTAATGAAATATGAAGTTGAGAGAAGTTAAAACATTGTTCAAGATTAAACTGCAGATAACAGGATGTGAAACTGTGTTTCCCAAAGCCCATTCTCTTTCCGCTCATAACTTTGCACCAGCTCTCTCACAGCTCTACCCTTCTGAATTAACTGCAAGGGGCATGCTCTCCACTTGTCTGACTTGACAAAACTGGCCACACTATTGACATTGTTATATCTCTGGGTTTTCTTTTTAATAGGTTCTCATATTTAAATTTGCATAAGGTCAATGTAGTTCTGGTGTAACTTTGAAGTAAAACTACCAAGTAAATATATCAAAGCGTTGTGAGAGATCCTTCAAAAGCACCCTACAAAAATCCAGAGACCGTCTGAAACAGATATTTTGCTTTCTCCCAAGAAGTAGATGATGTCATTTTTCCTCACACAAAGTACACTAAGACAGTAGAATACTGGTAAGAGCTTAACAACAAGTTTTCTCAGGGGAAAAATGTGACACACAGTGCTTTCTGATTTCTGTGGCACAAATACTCCCACAACAGCCATCTTTAAGCTACCACTAAATTCAGAATTGGAAAAACTTAAGCATAATCATTTTTTGTAGGCCCAAACAAGCAAGTTCCAGCATATCACAGTACTAACGCCCACACATACACTATAGGGGTGAGACTGCATGTGCATGTGTGCACGCATGCACACACACACACACACACTTAGTGAGACAGCCTGCAGCAGGTAAAATGACTGCTTGCAGGGTAGGAGTCAAGAGTGTCAGTTCTGGAGCCAGACTGCATTTACATCTCAAAAGCCCAACTTTGCCATTACTAACTGGGAACTTGGGCAAATGATTCTTGAAATACCCTTCTATTAAACCAGGGGTAGAAATGCTATGGCAACAGAAACACTGAAATGATACCCAGGATTTGGAGGCAGAATTATTTATCATCAGATGTGCACTGACAAGGAACCAATCCTTATAAAAATGTCAGGCCTCAAAGGCCCAGGGAGGGAGGTTTTATGGGGTCTGCAAAGGGGTAGAGTACTTGGCTGTCTTTGATTGATTTTCATAATATGCATCATAGTGACCAGCTGTTTCTAAGAAAGAGAAGCAACTGGAACTGCAATAGCAATTGTCACCTGGGCAACTGAGGTACACTGGGTGGGAGCATTTTCTGCTACAGTAATTGTGCTTGACTATTGCAAAAATTAAATGAACTAATACATGAACAGTTCATCTAACCATGCCTGGCACAATGTTATCTATTTTTAGCATTTAATAGTAGTATATACTACTAAAGGTCATCCTTGTGATGCAGCAAATAAAATATAATCAGGACGACTTTCATTATGGCCTCACAATTTCAGTGGAGGTGATAGGAATACTCTCACTTTGAGAATAGCCACCCACTCACACTCAAAGACTCAGTTACTCTCGGGCAACCCCTCTGACACCTCACCTCCCATTTTGCACAGAAAACCATGCAAGTTCTGAAATCAGAATTGTTCAGACAGGAGAAACGTTGCATCTTCAGATAGAGAGTAGGTAACTATTGTATAACTGGTTATATTTGGCACTGAATTTCATCTGAAAGAGGGAATGAAACACATATGTCCTTTAATATCCTGAAATTTCTGTTCTCATCTGAAATATCCACAGACTCTTATCGAGGAGTAAAGGTGTTTTAAGTTTGGCAGGTACTAAGATGTAAAGTCTTAAGGGAAAAAGCAATTAATTCACTAGACATATGACAAAAATTAATCTTTCACTTTCTGTTTTTACTTTTTGAAAATGCATATGTTTTTCTTTTCAATTCTGACTCTATTCTCAATAAATTACTCTTAAGAGTAATATTCATGCTTGGAATATTACCACTAGTCATCAAAACTAATGTCCAGATTCCAGTTTTGTTCATCAGCTCCCTTAATGAAAACTCTTTTTTGTTTTATGCAGGGAAGATAGTGTTTAATATACAAGGGTGGGTAGGAAGATCCAGTAACAAACAGGACATGATACCTGCCCTTATGTACCTGACATTGCGTTAAAGGAGAGAGGCAATAAATAAGACAACAATAAAGACATGATAAATTTGGACTGTAGTTATTCTATGAAATAAATGAAGAGAGTAACATGATAGGAAAGAGAGGTCAAGGGAAGACTCTTGGGTGAGGCTTTTTGTGAGTTATGAGGAGGAACCAAACAAGTACAAGCAAGAAACAGAGAAAATACAAGCATGATTCAGGCAGAGACCTGCACAATTAAAGTGAGAGCTCATCATATGACTGGCACATATTTCCTCTATTCTGAGCCCTCTTTCAATTCCCATTACTCACTCTCTGATTTATTTTTCTAAAATGTCCTGTAAGAGTATATGTTCTTCCTTTAAAATAATGCAAAGGCTCCCCAATTCTAGCAATCCTAATTCCTTGGTATGACTTTTGAAGCCCCACACACTCTAACTAGGCCACTTTCTCAGCTTTATCTGCCACCAGTCCTTTATGCCAAATCTGTACCAGATCGGATTCCTCACCATCTCCTATATTGTTTCTCCCAGTTTTGTTCATTCCACTCTAATTGACTTTGCCTCATCACAAAGGCAAAACTTGTGTCTTATTTAACTAGTAATTAGGAAGACTTTTCTCTCTTTTTGCATACTTTCTTATCATTTTTTTGCAATTCTTCATATCTCATACAGTCAATGCCAATTACTTCTGACTTGAACTGTCTAGTGATAGCTCTCATAAATGCTATTAATTAATTTATGCAAGGAACTGTAAGTAGTCATGTGCTCAGTGTAATATCTCCAGCAGGTGTGTAAGCTCCAGGACGGCAGCAGTCAGTGCTCATGTTTTTTCATATCACACAGCGCCAATAAGGCCTTGGACCTGACAAATTCATTCTCTTAATCCGATCATGTCTTCTTCATGACTTTTTTCATTGAATTTTGCATCATTCCTCATAGGAGTTTATCTTTTGAAAGAGCTCTGAATTCAGTTCATAACCTGAATTCTCAGCCTCAAAACATAGTAGATAGAAGGACACAGTGAGTATAAGCAAAAGTGGAAAGAAGTACTGGCAAGACTGAAGCAGAAGTAATCTTTTCCTTTGCATCCAGAGATTGTTTATTACACAAAAAGCCTCATCTTAATTTCAACTATCCAGCCATATTACATAAATTCTAGAGTACAGTTTTCATTAATATGCATTGACAAGTTAATGGATATAGACATCAATCCAACTTATATAAAATTTTAAGATTGTAAATTTTAAAGAAAGAACTGAGATTTACATCCGATGTAACATCCCATAATACAACTGAATTTGTTCCTGCATCTGTAAAATAAAGATAACACTTACTTAGTGGGATTCTTGTGTGGATTTAGTTATATGTGTAAAACACAGTATGCGTTATTGGTGGTAATGTTTATATTCACAAGGCCTAACAGGGAGCTAGCCCACAAGAAGTATTCAAAATGAATACGTATGTAAAAGTAGAACAGAATGGATAAGAAATGGTCCATCACATCCCAGGCCCTGTTAACTGCTCCAACCTAATACAAGTCATGGATGTTAAGAATGTGAGTAAACTATTGAAAGATTTCTGGATGTCATAACCAAATTCAGTAATGTAGCTGGATACAAAGTCAATATTCAGAAATCAATAGCATTCCTGTACACAAACAACAAATCATTCAGAGAGAAATAAGAGAAACCACACCCTTTACAATAGCATTCAACAAAATGAAATACTTAGGAATCAACCTAACAAAGCAAGCAAAAGATCTATTCAATGAAAATTACAGTACTCTGAAAAAAGAAATTGAAGAGGATCTCAGAAAATGGAAACACATTCCATGCTCATGGATAGGAAGAACAAACATTGTGAAAATGGCCATTCTCCCAAAATTATTCTACAGATTTAATTCAATTCCCATCCAAATACCATTAGCAT
>RJWT010019140.1:0-18532 GCA_004365215.1 Cuniculus paca
TAGTAAGAAAGGTAGCTTGTGGTCAATACTTCAGATATATTATCTCAATGTTCATAACAACTTTTCATTCATGTAAGACTGTATAATCACCCATTCTACATTCAGTTTTTAACTAACAGTTTGGTAATGTAGAGAGATAAGAGAACAGTTAAAATACTATGTGATGATAGAAACACAATACTATAAGATTTTGTGGAATGGGTGCCTTACCTACAGCCAAATTCTCAGAAAAGTTTCAGAATGTAAGCTAAAAGTTAGGATCTGAAAGGCATCTGAAGAACAAAGGCAACTTTTCATCTTAATACAAGAGTATGTACAGGGCAGTGGGATTAAATTTGCAAAAGATGAGAATGCAGTGAAGTAAGAAAAGAATAATAATATTTCCATTTCCTCAAAGTTTCCAAATTAGTGTCTTGATTTTAGTATTCTCTAAGGAATTTAGTTGGTACAATTTAGAAAAACAATTACCTAAGCCACAGGGATCTCAGACCACTGGTTACAAGCAAAAAAAAAATTTTTTTTTTCTGAAAGCAGATTCTATTTTTCTCTATTTACTTGGAGGCATGCCAGATTGAATTGGAAATTATTTCTCCAAATGAGATAAAAAATAAATACTGGATACTGGGTTGTGCTGAAATCTTAATAAATGTGTGACTTTCAGAAGGCAGTTAGAAATGAACAAATTACTTTGTTACTGAATAACAGAAACATTGGCATTCTAGTTCAATCTTATTTAGGTTTTTGGGTTTTTTCTTTTGTTTCACTTTTTTATTGGTAAATTTTAGACATATATAATGATAACATTCATCATAGGGAATTTGTATCTGTACATAATATATTTTTCTGCTTCTTTTTTGCCATTCCCCTCCATTCCCTTCAACCTCTCTTCACTTTCTTATTTACGAAAGCTCTATTTCCATTTTTTCCCTTCTATTCTCTTTTTCTCTTGTTCCTTCCTTTACCTCTCCAACTCCCTTGTTCACCTTCTCATTTGAACATTTTCTCCCCATTTCCCAATATCTGTTATACATTTTGGACCTTACTTATACTTTTTGTTTCTCACACCAGAGAAACTATGTGGTATTTAAACATGTGTGACCAGTTTATTTCACTTAAGTGTGTAGTTTCAAGATATGATCATTTAGCTAGAAATGTCTCAAGCTTATCCTTCAGAATAGTACTCCATTGTATTCAAAAACTACATCTTCATTCGTTGATGTACACTTGGGCTGTTTCCAAGATTTAACTATTACAAACTGTGCCCCTGTAAACATGGATGTGCATATAACATTGTGGTATGATATTTTTAATTCTTTTGGGAAGATACCAAAAAGGGGAATAGCTGGGTTGAATGGAACCTCCAGTTTTAGTTTTTTGAGGAATCTCCACACTAATTTCCACAGTGGTTACCAGTCTATATTCCCGCTAATAGGGAGAAGGGTTCCTTTTCTCCATGGTCCTACCAGCATTTGTTATTGGTTCATTTCTTGATAATAGTCATTCTTTCTAGAGTTTGATGGAGTCTCAGCATTGTTTTAATTTGCATCTCTTGAATGACCAGTGCTGTCAAACATTTTTTCATGTATTTATTTCCCATCTCTACTTCTTCATCTGAGAAGTATTTGTTAATTTCAGATGCCCATTTTTGGTTGGGTCTTTAAATTTGGGGGGGATCCTGATTATTTTTAGTTTTTTTTTTTTGTATTCTAGATTAGTCCTTTGTCTGAGGAACAAATGCAAAAATTTTTTCCCCACACCATGGGTTGTATCTTCAGTCTTGGTAGTTTCCTTTGCTAAGCAAAAGATTTTTAATAAAATGAGATTCCAGTTGTTGATTCTTTATGATTTTTTCCTGTGCATTTGAGGTTTTGTTCATAAAGTCTTTGCCTACATCAATGTATTCAGGAATTTTACCTATTCTATCTTTTGGGGGGGGCAGGAGGGTACCAGGAATCAAACTTACCTCTTCTATCTTCCAGCAGGTTTAATGTTTCTGTTTTAATATTTAGATCTTGGATCTATTTTGAATTTAGTTTAATGCATAGTGATAGATATGGGCCCAATTTTAACTTCAGCATATGCAAAGCCAGTTTTTCCAGCACCATTTATTAAAGAGGCTATCTTCCAGTGAAGGGATTTGGCACCTTTGTCAAAGATAAGATGACTGAATATGTCTGGAGTTGTTTCTGCATTCTCTAATCTGTTCCATTGATCCCCAGGTCATTTTTGTTTGTTTGTTTGTTTTTGGTATTTTGTTTTGTTTTGCTTTGTTTGCCAGTACCATGTTGTTTTTAATCACAGTAGCTTTGTGGTATAATTTCAAGCCAGGAATTGTGGTGCCATCTGCCTTGCCTTTGTTGCTCACAGTTGCTTTTGCCAGTCTAGGTTTCTTCTGGTTCCAAATGCATTTTAGGATTGTTTCCTCTAATTCTCTGAGCTATGGCACTGGTATTTCAATCAAAATCACACAAATTCTGTATAACAATTTTGGAAGTATGGCCATTTTTACTATATTGGTTCTTCCTACCCAAGTACAAGAGATACTTTTCCATTTTCTGATACCCTCTTCGATCTCATTTTTCAGAGTCCCGTAGTTTTCAATGTAGAGGTCATTTATTTCCTTTCTCAGATTCCTAGGTTCTTTCTTTCTTTCTTTTTTTCTTTCTTTCTTTCTTTCTGGATGCTATTGTAAAATATGTTTTTTTCCTAATTTCTGTCTTGGTTAGTTTGTTATTTGTGTACAGGAATGCTACTGATTTTTGAGTGCTGACTTTGTATCCAGCTATGCTACTAAATTTGGTTTAAATCTAGAAGTCTTTTGGTGGAGTTTTGGGGATTTTCTATGTAGAGCATAATGTTATCCACAAATAATGATAATTTAACTTCTTTTCCTATCACTAATCATTTTATTTCTTTCTCTTGTCTAATTGTTCCGGATAATGTTTCCAGAATTGTAGTGAATAAGAGTGGTGATAATGAATATCCTTGTCTTATTCCTGATTTTAGAGTGTCCACTTTCAGTTTGTGTTCATTTAGTATAATGGTGGCTGTCTTGGTTACTTTTCACTCATTGTTAAGACAAAATATCTGACACCCAAAATTAGGGAAGGAAAGGTTTATTTCTTATAGTTCTTGGAGATTTCAGTCCATACTTAGCTGGTTCCAAGGCAGGTTGGCGCAGCTGAAGGGCAGCCTGGCTGCAAGTAGCAAGAGGGAACCAGGCAAAAGAGAGAAAAGCATACCTCTTTCCTGACCTTACATTGTATACCGGCTCCACCCCTGGGTGGGTACAGCACTCATACCACCAATCCCAGTGCTAGACAACAAACCAATCACAAACGCTAGATTCAGCAGCTTCTATGATTACATGAGGCTTGGGGGGCCACCTAGACACAAACTATAACAGTGACTATTGATTTGTTATAGCTATGTATTATGAGATTGAGATAAAGATCATTTCAATTTTCTGTAAGGTTTTTATCATGATTCTTTTCATCATCTTTTGAGATGATTGTTTTGATCCTTGGCTCTGTTAATATGGTGTAACACATTTATTGATTTGGGAATGTAGAACCATCCCTGTATCCCCGGGAAGTATCCTACTTCATCATGGTATGCAATATTCTTGATGATTTGCTGCATTGTGTTTGTCAGTATCTTATTGAGGATTTTTGCATCTATGTTCATTAGGAAGATTGGCCTGTAGTTGTCCTTTTTGGTTGAATACTTCTCTGGTTTTGGTATCAGGGTAATGCTTAATTCCAGGAATGAATTTGGGAGTGTTGCTTCCTTTTCAATTTCATTAAAGAGTTTAAGAAGTAGTAGCATTAAGTCTTCTCTAAGTTTCTTGTAGAACTCAGAAGTGAATGCATTAGGACCTGAGTTTTTCTTTGTTGGTAGGTTTTTAATTAAAACTTTAATTTCATTAACTGATGTTGGTTTATTTAGAATTTTTATATCTTCCTGATTCAGTTTTGGTAATTCACATATATCTAGGAATCTATCCATTTCCTCTGTTTTTCATCTTATTAGAGTACAGGTTCTCAAAGTAGGTATTGATAATCTGGACTTCTGCAGGACCTGTTGTGATCTCACCCTTTTCATTCCTAATTACATGGATTTGAGTCTTTTCTTTCCTTTTTTTCATAAGGTTGGTTAAGGGTTTGTCAATTTTATTGAATCTATCAAAGAACCAACTGTTCAATTCATTGATTCTTACTATTGTTTTTTGTTAATCTCCATTGCATTAATTTCTACTCTGATCTTTATAATGCCCTCCCTCATATGACCTTTGGGCTTTCTTTGCATCCCATCAGTTCCAATATGTTGTACTGGCATTATCATTTAATGGTAGAAACTGTAATAATTTCTGTTTTTCTTTCTTTCTTTTTTTTTTTTTTTTTTTTTTTTTTTTTTTTTTTTTTTTTGTCTTTTTGAGACAGTTCAGGCTGTATGCCGTTCAGGCTGGCTTAGAGCTCACTTTGTAGCCCAGGCTGGTCTTGAACTTGCAACAATCCTCATGCCTCAGTTTCTTGACTGCTGGGTTTACAGGCATCCTGCACTGTGCCCAGCTTAATTTCTTCTTTAACTTTATCTGTGACCCACTGGTTGTTCAAGAGGGTGTATTTACTTTCCATATGTTTAGGAAGGGTTTTGTTTTGTTTGGTTCCTTTTGCCATTGATTCCAATTTCATTACACTATGGTCTGATAATATGCATGGAATGATTCAATTCCTTTGTATTTACTTAAGCATGTTTACTTAAGCATTTTGGAGAATGTCTCATGTGTAACTGAGAAGAATGTGCATTCTGATGTTGTGGGGTAGCACAGTCTGTAGACATCTACTAAATCCATTTGTTCAAAAGTTTGGTTAAGTTCTGATATTTCTTTGTTGATTTTTTGTCTAGCCAATGCATCTATTTGTGACAGTAGGGTATTGAGGTCCCCTACTACAATGGTATTAGTGCTCATTTGATTTTTCATATTTGTTTTATATAGTTGGATGTGCTGGTATTTGCTGCATATATATGTATGATTGTTATCTCTTCCTCTTTTCCTTTTACAAAGATGCACTGACCTTGTTTGTCTTTCTTGATCAGTCTTTGCTTGAAGTCCACTTGGTCTGCAAATGGACTAGCTACCCCCCCCCACCTCGGCTTTTTTCTGGGTTCCTGTGGCATGGAGTATTGTTTTTCATCCTTTGACTTTCAGTCTGTGAATTTATTTTTGAATTAAATGTGTTTCTCATATGCAGCATATTGTTGGATCTTGCTTCTTGATTCATTCTCCAAGTCTGTTTCTTTTGATTGGAGAATTAAGACCATTTACATTGATGGTTATAACTGATATGTATTGACTTATCTTTGTTATGTTATTTTCCTGTTGGCTTCCTTTTTTTTCCCTTCTGTGTAATTACTTGTTTTGCTTGGTGGATGCATTTTGTTGGAATTCATGGACATGAAGCCCTCATAATGTCTTTCCAGAATGTCCTTCAGAACATTCTGAAGTGCTGGTTTGGTGGTCACGAATTTTGTCAGTACTCTTTGTCATGGAAGTATCTTATTTCTCCACAAGTTTTCAAAGATACAATCTAGGTTGGAGGTTTTTTTTGGGAGGGGGGCTTGAAATACTTCACTCCAAGCTCTCCTTGACTTGTGGGTTTGTGTTGAGAAGTCTGTTGTGATTCTGATGGGCTTTCCTTTATAGGTGATTTGTTTCTTTTTTTCTAATAGTTTTTAACATTCTGTTCTGTTTTAATATTCTGTTTAATATGGTGTTGAATTTTTGCAATCTTTATTATATGCATTGCTATAGATTTATTTTTGATCATGCTTAGTTAGAGTTCTATATGCTTCACTTATCTATATGTCAAATTCTTTTTTCCATGCTTGGGAATTTTTCTCTTGTTACTTATGTCATTTGTGCTATCTCCTGCTTTTTCATTAACTCCAATAGATCTTATATTATTCTTTTTTGTATCACCTAGTTGCTGTTGGATTGATTTTTTGTGGTCCCTTGCTATTTTTAAGAAATTTTTCTTTTCATGATCACTAACTGTAATCCTGTCTTTTATAGCTGATATTCTGTCCTCACATTGGCTCATTCTGGTGCATACACTTTCAATGGTATCTTCAGTCTGCTGGATATCTGTTTGAATCTGTTTCTTAGATTCTATTTCTTTCCTATATTGGGCATTCATACTTTCCATCATTTTTGTAAGCTCCTCTATTTTTTTTTTTAATCTGTATCTGCTCTGGAGTCACTAACCATGTCTTGCAATATGGTCACCAACTCTGCAGTTATCTGAGAGATTATTTCTGATTTGATTTTTTTTAGGGCCTCATTTATCTGCTTTGTTACATCTGCTGTTACCACTTCAGAGCATCCATGTGGGTGTTTTTTAAATTGTTCCACCTCATCACCCTCTGGGTTTGCATTTGGTTAGCTGGAAGTCTGGGGTTGTATCCTAAGTGACTTCTCATTTTTCTATTTTTGTTTTTGTTTTTGTTTAATTCCTGGGTTTATGCTTGTTAATTGCTTATGGCAGGTAACTTCATTGCTAGTATTTAGGACCCTTAAGAAATTACTCCTTCTCAGAGATGTTTTCCAGCTGTAGCTGGCTTTTGGGTTTTGAGTCTGTTGCAAGATCCTACCTCTTCAACTTACTGGGGATGAGAAGTTACTGCCTATTTGACCTAGCACTGGTTCTTTGGCACTGGCCTATAGTATTGTTTATGACCCTTACAGTCCTAACATACCAGGAATAACAAATGATTAGAACAATTATGTCACCTTAGCTAAAGTAGTATAATCAGCAATAACAATAGCATCAAACACAGCCTAGAAAGTGATGAACTGTGGTAACTAGTGGTAATTTGCTCCCTTTACCTATATGAATATTTGTGGTTATATAACAAAATCCAAAACTAGAAAATTGTTTGCAGTAAATATACCCTTGATATGTTGATTTTACCTTCAAGGGAGAAAACTTAAAAAGGGTTAAGAGGGAAAATAGAGAAATAGTTGAAGAGGAAGAGATGAGAAGCAAAGCTGGAGGACAAAGGAAGATTATGTGAACTTTGGGAAACTGATGAAGAACACAGGAGGGAAAGAAAGAAACAAGACATAAAAACAAGCACAGAACAATAGAACAATAAAACAAAAAAATTAGAAACAGTGATCACCCTCATGTAAAAAACAAAAAAGAACAAACCATCAAGAGAAAACAAAACCAAGAAAATTTTAAAAAGGAGAAAAAATACATCCACTTCAGGCTGTGTTTCTGCTGTAAACAGGGTGGCCAGACAGAGGCCAGATTCCTGTTGATTAATCTCAGCAATCTGGCCGTGTACTTATGGTGTGATAGTGGATGATTCCAGCAAGTCTGCACCTTTAGTTCACTGAAGTTATACTGATTTCTGGCTGTGAGTCTGGAACCTTATTTGTTTAGCGTATCACACTCTGTGTTTCCTGCCAGCTTGAACTCAGCTCCCTGCTGGTTTGAACTCAGCTCCTTGACTTGCTGTCTTGAACTTCATTCCACCTCACCCTGACACTGGGAACCACTAGATAGAGCCAGCTGCAGTTGCTCTGTGTTTCAAGCTTGGTTGGGCTCTCCCCCAAATGGCTACTAGCCAATTGCCCTCTCCTGTGGGATGTCTGAACTCAAATAACTCACCAGCCACTGCAGTCCACTGTGTCCACTACTCTATTCCTCTCATGTGTTTCTCCATGCAGGCCTCCGGAGTCCACAGTAGTCACCATGCAGATGGACATTCGAGCTGCCCCTCTCATACAGTAAGTCAGGGCTCAGGGACTGAGTCAGGTCACTTGCTACTTCCTTCTGCATTGAGGTCTCTCTCTTCATTCTCCCCATGTATTTTAATTCTCACTTTAAATTTTTGCTGAGTCCTGGGGACCCGCTTCCCTCCTCCTTCTCCTCCTCATGTTGCTATATTCCAGCTTCTGGAACCAAATCTTGGAGAGGCTGTTTCTTTGCTACTCACCACTCTGTCATTTTCCTGGAAGTCACTTTTTAGAATAATGGTGTTCCTCACCTAGGTTTTACATAGCTATTTCTATATTTTGAAGTATTTTTTTAAATTTCAACACCTTTTCTTGGTTCTGATTATGATAATTCCATTTTCCCTGACACCTGATAAGGAGAATACCAATGATATACCATGAATGGAAAGAATAACCAAGCTGAAAAGGAGAAGGATGGGGCAGGGCTTTAGGAACCTACCAGAATCCAGGACTTTAATTTCATTAGTTTTGTTTTCCCCTTATTCTTTCCTCTTAGGATAGACAGCCAATGTCTTTTCTGTCTCTGAAGATTTATAGCTAATATTTTTACCAAATTGATTCTTTATCCAATTTCAAGTTTCCAGAAAAAAGGTTTATAACCAAACTTAGATCAAGTTCCTATCTCTGGTTTAGTCAACTATTGTCAGAATGACAAGATTGTTTCACAAAACACGATTGCTGTGGTTACCATGAGGGTGGAAAGTATAGTTCTTTGCAAAACAAAAGCCTGAGATCTGAAGGGTAATGGGCATAAAAGAGAAAGGCAGAACTTCCACCACATTTCATAAGCATATTAATAATCTGCTTACATGAAAAGACTTTACCATTTCATATCCTTAATAATAGCCCATCCAACCAATTTCCCAGACCCAAAATCACCCAATACTAAGGTGATCTACCTCCTGAAAATTTCAGTTATAAAGCAAAATTTTATTCTACCACTTCTCTTGTTTTACACTGTACCACTTTCTCCTCATCAGTAGTCTAATCAGTGGACTTCTTTTTGGTCTTCAAGCTCATCCTAAAATGATCACCCTTAGGATTCTTGGAGTTACTATTTGATCTGTCTATAGCATTTTGCCTCCAAAATCTTTACATGGCTGACTCCACTGTCTCAACTGTCACCTTCCTTAGGAAGACTTTCTGTAATTATATGACTTCAAGTAATTGCCAAGATATTTATTCTGCTCAAACATTGATCAGTATATGAAATTTTCTGATCCATGTATTTACTTTCTTGGTATGTGTAACAAGCTTCAAGTAATAAAATGCTCTGGTAAAACTGCATAAATTAGAGTTTATAGACTCAGTAAAATTATTACACATCAGATACTTTCACAGCTGTAAAGTAGTTCAACAATGTCCAAAAAAACCTGAAATTATGACCTTCTGCTCTACCATCTTCAAAGTATTGTTCATGTTGCCTTGAAGTTCACATGCATCCCAAAATAGATGGAAAAAGTGGGAACTTGCTCCTTGAAAGAGAACAACTTTCCAAGGAGCTACCACCATACTTTCGCTAAATTTAGAATGCCAAGATTTCATTTTGTATTCAAACCTTAGCTTCAAGGGAGATTGAAAAAACATTTTCAGCTTCCATTTATTAAGAAAGTGGGCTCTGACAGTAGGGTAGACAGGCAAGGAATGGCAACGGGGAAGGTAAGAGCAAGCTCTGCCTGTGTGCCTTTAGCTATGAAATGGAAGTTTCACCAGATCAGGTACCTAGATGCCCCAAGGCAGTTTAGTCTCTACCTTATTAGTCACACTCTCCCATTATTATTTAAGTCAGACAGAGCTTTAGTCTCTCATTTGCAATCAACACCATCCTAAGTGATAACCCAGTACAATCTGACAATATAATTCAGCCAACCCTTAGGTAATGTTAGCATATAGGACTGGTTTATTCATGAGAAATAGTAGACACAGTGCCTAAGGCCTATAAATTCTTGCAGAAACACATGCAAATAATTTCTATTTTGTCATATAATCACAAGAAAAAAAATGATAAGTGTACAATAATGAATCTAGTCTGTATTCTATTTAGTTACATCCCAATGCAGGTTGGAAATATATATATATATATTTTTTTCTTTTGTTTTCACTACTGAAGATTAAAACAGGACTCTGCACTGAGCTTCACTCCAGTCCTTTTTATTTTTTAATTTTATTTCGAGATAGGGTTTTTCTAAGCTGCTAAGTTCCTCAGGCTGGGCTCAAATTTGTGATTTTCCTGCCTGAACTTCCCAGAGTACAGCATTACAAATATGAACCATGACACCTGGTGAAGTTTTAATATTTTTGTTTACAGAGGAAGGGGTCCTTAAAGATAAAAATATCTGGTGATCTTTGAAGTCATAATGTTGCTCTGCTTATGTAAATCTTGATAGATTATAAAATATCCTCTTGGAAAGGTAATATAAGGCCCTTTGGAGGTAAGAAAGGGATTAAGAGACTTTTTTATAATGGAGAGAAATTGAGAGAAATGGTCATATTAGATGCTGTTTCAGAAATAGACTTAGCTGGGATATTCCTAAAAACACAACATAAATGATATGATCCTGAAAATGTTGGATTCTGGATCCTTGAAAATAATAGATACGTAAGAAATTGGCTACAAAAAGAAAGGAAAAGATTTAGGCATAAAAAATGATCAAACAATCAGACAATGAAAACACAAACTGTTCTTTTTGATGAACTAACAGATTAGTAGTACAGTTATCTTTTCTGTATTTACATACATACACATATATATGTGTGTATATATATATATAATATTTTCCCTTCTTTTGTTTTTCTCATTTCCCTATCCCAGTTGTTCTTTCCTTTTGAGCACTTTCTTTCCCTTTCGTTTTTACAATATCTATTGTACATTTTGGATCCTATTTACCCTTTTTTAAAATTTACAATAGGAAGACAATGTGATATTTACACATGTGAGTCTGATTTATTTCACTTATAAGTATTGTCTCTATCTTGTAATCTGAACAACTACTTTCAAGATAACAATATGCAATGTGTTAACTAGTGTTAATTTCCTATTTTTAAAAAATTCTGTATCGTTTTTATCCTTTTTTGGTTTTGTTTTTAAAATAAAAAAGATAAAAATTTTAAAAGTAAAAAAATGAAAGGAAA
Source organism: Cuniculus paca (assembly GCA_004365215.1). Classification (NCBI taxonomy): domain Eukaryota; kingdom Metazoa; phylum Chordata; class Mammalia; order Rodentia; family Cuniculidae; genus Cuniculus; species Cuniculus paca. Next base: position 10,940 of record RJWT010019140.1, read on the forward strand.
AGAAAGAAAAAAGGAAGGTTACATATAAATAATTTCTATGTATAAATGATGGTCTTGATTGCAAACTCTACAGGGACATTTTATTTAGCTAAGGTCTATGCTATTCTAGGATCTCAACACTTTTCCCCTTTTGAAACAAACTCTCAGACTTGTGCTTACAGAAATCAGTCTTCCATCACGTCTGGGTATTCTAGTTTTATATTGTAAATTACTGTGTCCAGTGCCCTTATTATAGTGGCAGGGTCTACATGTGGTAAAATTAAAGGGGAAAGAAAAAAAGGAAGAAACCTCACCAGATTAGAGATTCCTAGCTCTACTTTTGTTACTCCCAGGAGTGTCTGGTAATTTAAAATAAAGCAAAAGAAAAATGTTTTAAGACCTGTTTACTTTAGTATTAAAATGTGTGCAGCAGACTGCGGAAAGCACAGGACTTTCATAGAAGATCTGCAGATTAATAGACTTCAACCAAGATGGTTGTCTTAGGATGCCAGAGCCTGTTTCTTTTGGCAGTGCCCTGCTGCAGGTGGTTCCCCACTGAGACTGGCCTGTAAAGTTGTCGCACTGTGCCCTCGAGAAGCACTAGAGAAAAGCTGAACAGAGTATCGTGTTCCCCGTCCTGTCATTCAGTATGAAAAGTAGTGTATGCAACAGGTGAGGAGTTAGATTGCACCAGCTAGAGCAGCCAGTTCTTAAGAAAAACACCCTGAAGCCTAGTCTCCCTCCCTAGGCACACAGTCTATGGTAAGCTTCCCGCTGCCCTGATCCATCCAAAAAATGATATCGGATCTGAGATGCTCTGTCCTAATTTCATTCTTTAAAAATTAATGATTCTTCTGGAAATAGGAGTAATGATTGCACTAAATTATACAAAAGATGACTATAATAACAAGAATATCAGTGACTTCCCCAAATCTATGATTCATTCTTGTTTTTCAAATTTTCCAGCTTCTTTACTACCTAAATCCTTATTGTGTGTTTTTCTAAGACATCAAGTTGATCCTACTTCCCTGGAGCATTAAGAATGCAATAGTGGTATCTCCTTTGCCTTCGTGTTAAGCAGTAATGCTCTTGACAATGACCCCCCTCTGTGCAGGAGTGAAGGCTGGCAAAGACGTGGCCCAACAGTGATTTGGGATTTTGATAGCTAAGCTCCATGTTTCTCATCTGGAAGCCGTTTTCACACCTTTGTTCCCAGGCTCCTTTGTTTTCTACATGCAACGGCTCACTGAGCTGATAATCAGTCCATATTACTTTCCGAGCTTTCAAGTTAAAAACCCAAGCTTCAGTTTGCTTTAGCTTTAATTTTTATTGTTAAATATAGGATATGGGAAAGTGCACAAAACAGATATATAGCATAATGCATACTTGTAACATGAAAACTCATGAAGTTGCCAGTATTTCGGAAACAGAATCTTGCCACTCTGAAAGTTCCCTGTGTGTCCCTTGCCCTCCCTGACTTCCTCCTCTTCCTGGGCAGACAGACTTGATTACCATAAAAGTAAAAAAATTCTTTGTTTTTCTTCCTAATGTTATTATCCATGACTATTTCACCTAGCATCATTCTTAAACTTTATAAATGAAACTGTGTTGTTGAATCCGGCTGATGCTTTACACGTCTACAGGCCTATGTCATGTCTTGCACATTCATAACTATTGCTATTTCTTTAGTGTGACCTGTGCTGTATTTCTATAGAGTGAACTGGATTAAAATATTTCTGAGGATTCTTCCACATTTAAAGTTCTATGACTGGAAGATTGCCCCTTTGGGTCTGTTACGATGACATTGGTCACTGTACTTTATATTGCTTCAATGCTAATTGATTAATTGTTTTGCAGTACTTTATTACTAAAAACTTTCCTTCTGTTACACAGAAGATGAGATGTGACTTCATTCAGTGTGACATTTAGATATTTAATAAGTCAGCAGGAGCAAAATAGACAATGTGAGAAGACCTTAGAATGATTGACTTTGTGTTTACTGCCTGGATATCAGCCTTGCTTTTGGTCCTTACTGTTTTCTCTGCTGGTATCCACCTATTCCTGCAAAGTCCAGATCAGTATCCAAATCCCAGCTCAATCCCAAATTTAGCAGCATAAATCAGAAATGTGACAAACGCTTAGTTTTTTATCTGTAAAGAGGAAGAACTGGATTAAAATATTTCTGAGGACACTTCTAGACTTAAAGTTCTATGACTGGAAGATTCCCCCTTTGTGTCTGTTATGACACATGTCCCTGTACTTTATATCACAGTTGTGTGCAATTGGGCACCTAACAAAACTACATGTCCAGAGGACAGGATCCTGGTTTGCATCATCTTTGAGTCCTTAGAGGGCATACATGAGAGAAAGTATTGCATTAGTGTTCGATAAATGAAATTCCAATCATTGTTTTGATCTCTTTTTTTCCCCCTGAATGTCTCTATCTGTTATTTGGGTTTTAATGTAAGACTTCTCTTAATTTTTTTCATTTACTGAGATTTGAATTTTAAATGCATAATCTTATTTCCATAAGCAAGGCAATGTATTCTCCAAGAATCCTGCACCCTATCTGTAAGACCAGAGAGGCTGATTTCAGGAGATGTTCTTATTTATGGAATAAGTGGTTGACACTCTACCACAGACTCATGACTTCACCACCTACAAAGAATATGGACTATTGCTACTGTTTTACATGATCTAAGACAAGAGAGCCCATTTTGATTTTTCGATGGCAGGGCTTAGCATAGTGTTCCTCCAGCCCCACATCAGTTTGGGCAGTGGGCGTGTCATTACACCAACAGTGTTCCTGAAATTAGGTAGGATTTTCACCTTCGTTAACAAAACTCCAAAGATTTTCAGTTCCAAGTTGAGAAAACACTGCCAGAAGTTCTGAGTTGTGCTTGGTGTGGGAAGATGGAAGGTCTTTCACTTTTCAGGCATGTCACAACTCCTACCCCTGCCCCCAAACAATGTCCCAGCACATTTAAGTATCTGAAGAGTAGCTGAAAAGTTAATCAATCTGCAGAGGCAGCTGGATGCCTGATCTAGCCAAACACTGGACTATGTAAGTAAATTAAAAACAGAAGCCTATAAACTGACCCCAGCAGTTCTACCTCTAATGACTCCAAGCTGGACTCACTAGTATTTTGCTATTTTTAAAGTCAGTCATTTTTCCATGCCTGCATTTTATTTTGTCATGACACATATGGGGCAAGGATTTTTCCATAAGCTTTAAAAATAGAAATAATACACTGTTTTCTCCTGTAAAAATTGTTGTTGTGACCACGTCAGTCTAAGGGATTTTTCTCCAGCCCCTCTTATGTCTCATGCTTCTGTTTTTTATGATAAAAATGCTGGGAGTGGAGATAGTCTTCAAGATGTTTAATTAAAGTGAATGGAATTAGAAAATAAGCCATCCTGTTTTTCTTACGACTGTATTATTAAGCTGAGCTTGGTCTGCTTTTAAAGTCACCTTTACTCCAAAACATGCAGGATGACAGGAACTAGAAAGCTCTTCTCAGGGCTTTGCACAGAAAACTGTGCAATGCAGATGGAGACAAACTGAACAAATCTAAGGAAAATGGAGACTTGGTGAAACGACTTCAGGTCCAAGAAGTATGTGATCGTGACTCTCTTGTAGTCCACAGACTTTTTGGAGCAAGCCCTGGCGGTGGACTAGACAGTGGAGCAATCTCACAGGCTGACTAGTCTCACAGGCTTTGTGTTCTCTATTTGTACTCTCAAACCCAGGGCTCTGAATTTTGGTACTTTAAGGCAAAGAAATGATTCTACCAGGAAAATAGTAGAAATTCCACTTTTGCTTTATTTTATCTCCTCCAGACTAGACAGTCCTTCAGCAGTGAGTCCTTCCTGAGAGAGGGAGTTTCTGTTTTTTTTTTTTTTTTTTGTATTGGGGATCTAACTCACGACTTTGTGCTTGCCAGGCAGGCTCTGTGCCACTGAGCTATATCCCCGGCATGAGTGGGAGTTTCTCAAATGCCAAAAGGAAACAGTACCCATTCTTCATTCAGTGGACACTCACTGTCCACTAGGCAAATACCTCTAGGCAATGGCCAGGTCCAGGGGCTTCTCCCAGGTCAGACATATGTAAAGGCGAGATGTGATCTGTAGCTGCAGACACTGCAGGAAGGTGTGACTCCACATGAGATATACTGGGGAGAGAAGAATGACAGTGTGGATATATCTTCAGGAACAAACCAAGATTAAGAGAGTTCATCACAGTGTGGCTCCAAGCTCTCATGGAACTGTCAGAAAAAGCGGAGCATATTGGAATCTGTGTAGGTACCAAATGAGTCCACTGGAACCCCTCCCTCTAGGATCTTTACTCTGACAAAGGCCCACTATAGAAGTCCTTCCGTTAGTTTCCCACATAGACTTCTACTGTCGAGATGACTGAGGGAGGGAGGCCTACATAACAGCAGCGGTGTAGGGAAGAGGGTGGGCCATGGCTAACACATTTCTTGTCCTTTCAAAAGGTGAAGGTACTGCCAACAGTAACTTTAGGAGCCCAGGCATAAAGATCCCTGACATTTCTCCAGATGTCTCCCTGCCCTGACTCAAAACAAGGCTCTTTAAAAATCAGTAGTGCTGAAGGTAAAAGCAAATTGAATGAGCAAGTAGCCCAGATGCTACTGCAAGGCCTCCTTCATCTTAACTTGAACCTAAGCCTCTGGAGATTTCTGTGGCTAATTGATCAAAAAAGATTTTTTGAAAATTAGGTATTCTGCATGATTTCCCAACATCACCCAAAAGTAGGTGAGTACATTTCACTTCAGCCCTGTGTCAGAGTGCTTATGGAGAATAGTGTTTAAAGAAAAACTTACTCTTGGAAGGCAGAACTTGGAGCAATGCCTCTGGTTACTCATTCCCTCTGGAAGGCAAGACAGCTGGGGTTCTATACTCATTGTGGGAAATAACTAAAGTTTAGGTGGATAGCCAGAGACTGAAAAGGAACATGCCTGGAAAATTGCTGACAAAGAGGTTTGGGAAACTAGTGTGTGACTAGACAGCATTCACACAGAGTGGGAAGATACATCAGTCTTAGTTAATGCTCCCCAAGGAGCAAGGTCAGAAGAAAAGGATCGTAGTTATCAGATAGAAAGGTCGACATATTTGGTGGACTTCAGTCAGTCTTTTCCCTTGGCCATCTTTTCCCTTTTTCAGGCCACTTGCTCTATGGTGAGCAAGAGAAGACCAATAAATTCTAAAACCATAAGCTCATTGCCTTATTTGCTGTAGAATTAACTTCTTAGTTAGAGCAATGCAGTGGGAAATACAGTGAAGGTAAGGAAGGCATTTCATAGATCACCAGATGGTGGTTCTAACAGAAGCATTATGGATAGCAAAGCAACAGCATCCAAGGTAGGTATCTATTTCAGAATGAAGTGGTGCCACTTCTGTAATGGAAATGACTTAATGTAATCAATCTGCTGCCAGGTGGCAAGCTGGCTCCCCTTATCCCAATGGCTGTCCCTGAGGAATAGTGCCATACTGGGAATTCAGTGTTGATCACTGTGAGCGGTAGACCGGGCCCTCAGCAGCAACCCTCGCTAGATTAGGGTGGTGAGGCAAAATTCATGTTGGGAGCCTATATATCAACTTCATCCCTGTCATAATCCCAGTTCACTTCATTCAACCCTATATTAAAAGTTAGAATTTCAGTACGTCATTTGAGAGAAGCAACTCAACCTATAACAATACGGAATACCTAAATGTGCCACGGTTGATTGATCCTATCAAGTGGAATTTTAACCACTCTCTACTATATGATCAGGAAAAGGGGGAGTATGTGTGCCATGTAGTTGATTTTTCATGGCACATTTAGGTATTCCGTATTGTTACAGGTTGTGTTGCTTCTCTCAAAATGACATAGTGAAATTCTAACTTTTAATATTGGGTTGAATATAGGGTCTTTGCTGAGGTAAACTAGTTAAGATGAGATCATATTCGATTAGAGTGAGCCTGACCCAGTGTAACTGATATTGTTTTAAAAGACAGGGAAATGCAAAGAAAAGACGGTCATGTGACTACTGAAGCAGATGGGAGTTATGCTTTCACAAGCTAAGGAATGCTGAGGATTTCCAGCAACAGCTACAAGTTGGGAGAGAGGCCTGGAATAGATTATTTACCCTTTTAAAAGGCTATAAAAACAAAACAAAACAAAACAAAACAACAACAAGAACAAAAACTGATGACATTTTTATTTCAGACTTCTGTCTTCCTAAAATGTGAAAATAAACTTTTATCATTTTAACTCACCCAGTTTGTAATAATTTGTATAGTAGCCCAAGAAAAGTACAAAACCCAATTTTCACAGGGATCCTAATAACCCAGACATCTCCAGAGTCTGAAGGAGTTTGGTTACCCAAACAGGCAAGTACACAGGAGAAGTTTAAAAAGTGAGAGCAAAAAGAATATGGAATCTATAGAGGAAAACCAAAGATCACACAATTAGCTACAGAAATAAAGATTATTTTATTTTAATATGTATTTGCTTATATATCTATCTCTTCCTATTTATCTATCTATAAAATTTTTCTTTCCTTCTTCATTTCTCCACTATCTGACATAATAGCAAATAGCTTTATATTTCATGTTATAGGATATCAACAGGAAGTATGATTCAGCTATAAGAGGAATGAATATCAGCCAAAGACGGATAAAGGGAATTTTTTTTTTTAGCAGAAAGTAGTAAGGCATTTTTGCTGGGTATTATGATAAGGGTCATTGTGGCTCATCGAGTGAAAACATGATTTTGCCATTGTCTTTGTTTATAATATAGGTCTGAATATGGAGATGTATATGGATGACAAATAGGAATAGATTGTGATAGTTTTTTACTTTGTCAAATTTCCTACAGTGGAAAATGTCCTATTTTTCAGAATTTCCACCTCTCTATGCTCCTGAGGTAGTACCAGGTACAAGAGAAATTTATGAAAGATTGAGAAAACAGAAATGATGCTACAGCCAAGCTGTTTTAATTATGAAAGTCAGGATAGAGTGCCAGGCAGCTTGTATGCATTGTTTGGATAAACCGCTGACCTTAGAAGGCAGCTTTGAGTCCATCATTCTTCCTACTACCACTTGTCATCCTTCGGCCTCTCCAGATCCTGGGCCATAGGCATGTGTAATTTGCTGGTGGTAGTTGCCAACTTCTATAAGTCACCCACAGCAACAGAGGAGAAGGTGATATGAGACAGATGTGCATTCCATTTTATCCTCAGGTTCCAGCTCATCAGAGGCTCAAGTTTATGTTTGTTTTTCTTCCCATTTGATGCTCTGGCTAACTTACAGTGGTTTCAGGCTCAACACCTGATACAGAGACAACAACTTTGTATAAACTACACCAGTTCTCACTATCGTATAAGCTCTTAGCCCTATAATAAATTCCTTATTCTATTTACTTGTAGCTTGCTTAACCCATTTAGGGATGTTTGATATACATATTCAAGTACATAATTTGACTACTCTTAAAATCAAAATGATTCTGACTTCACGGTTTAGTTTTCTTTCAAAGATGAAGTTATTTCATAATATCTCCTACCATTTAAAAGTCTTTCCTTTAAACAAAAGTTCAGAGCTTTTAAGGTTATA